>WNWK01005405.1:0-121482 GCA_009830355.1 Cherax destructor
CACTTTTCCCCAATGCCATGAGCAGCCACTTTCTTTAACAGTCTCTGATGTGGTACTCTATCAAAAGCCTTACTAAAATCCAAATAAACGATATCGAATTCTTTATCATTATCAACTGCCTCAAAAGCCCCACTGAAAAAGTTAACAAATTAGTTAGGCAGGAACGGCCCCTGGTGAATCCATGCTGAGTATCATTAATCAAATTATGCCTATCGAGATGGCTTCTTATGTTATCAGCTATAATCGACTCTAGTAATTTGCCTACAATTGATGTTAGACTTATTGGGCGGTAATTTGATGGTAACGACTTGTCCCCTGCTTTAAAAATAGGAATTACATTAGCCATCTTCCACGTATCCGGCACTACACCTGTTTGAAGAGATAGGTTAAAAATGTTAGTTAAGGGTTCACAGAGTTCTATTTTGCATTCCTTAAGAACCCTTGAAAAAAGCTCATCAGGGCCTGGCGATTTATTTTGCTTCAAACGGTCTATCTGTTTGATAACCTTTTCGCTAGTGACTGTGATACTACATAATTTATCTTCTTCAGGCCCACTAAAATACCTAATTCTTGGGATATTATTAATGTCTTCCTGAGTGAAAACCGAGAAAATAATTATTAAAAATAGAGCACATTTCATTCTCTTTGTCAGTAAGATACCCATAATTATTTTTAAGGGGACCTATCTTATCTCTAACTTTTGTTCTATACACCTGAAAAAACTTTTGGGTTAGTTTTCGAATCCTAGCAACTTTAATTTCGTAGTCCGTTTAGCTTTTCTTATCCCCTTTTAACGTCCCTCTTAATGTCAATATACTGACTTATAAGATGACCCTCACCTCTTTTGATACGCCTATAAACTCCTTTCTTCTGCCCTAAAAGATATTTGAGCCTATTATTCATCCATTTTGGGTCATTTCTATTCGATCTAATTTCTTTATATGGGATAAATGTTATTTGGGCAGCATGTATAGTGTTCAGAAACCTGTCATATTGATAGCTATCTTCATTACCCCAGTCCACAGATGATAAGTGTTCTCTAAGTCCATTGTAATCTGCTAAGCGAAAATCTGGGACCGTTACTGAGTTATTCGTACTATGAAACTTCCATTCAATGCCAAAGGTAATTGATTTGTGGTCGCTTGCGCCGAGTTCCTCTGTAATTTCTAAATTATTAACAAGGGTTTCCTTGTTTGCCAGAACTAAGTCAAGCAGGTTATTTCCCCTTGTAGGTTCTGTCACAAACTGCTTCAAAAAACAATCTTGAACTACATCTAAGAAGTCGTTAGATTCTAAATTCCCAGTCAAAAAATTCCAATCAATTTGACTAAAGTTGAAGTCACCCAGAATAACTACGTTATCGTGCATTGTGGCCTTAACAATTTCCTCCCATAGTAGTCTCCCTTGGTCCCTATCTAAGTTTGGGGGACGGTATATCACACCTAAAATCAATTTTTCATGCCCCTCTGAAAATTCTATCCAGACAGACTCTTAATTCACAGATTCATTCCTGGATCACAGAATATCAAAGATCCATTTTTAGTTCATAGACATTCAAAGATCCGCAGATAAGTAACAGTCCAGACATCAATAAGCGTCACTATCACTGAAATCTTATCGGGGAACACGAGCTTATTTTAGTGAGATGTGTGGCAGCCGCTGACAAAATAGATGGCTTCACCTGAGACGATGATCCGTGGTACTCCAGATTATTTTTAATGTGCTATGAGAGAAGTATCAGTTTCAACCAGTAGAAAAATGATAACGAGATACCACCTGGAATAGAGCCAAATAAATTCGCAACTAATTTTGTAGTGGTTATCTGATGTGTCATCAATAACAACGCTCGACTAGCCGAGGATTCGAACTCATGCTATTTTAGCCCGCCTCATGGTGAGCGAAAATTCCATGACGCTCTAACCTACGGAGGGGGTAAAGGAGGTTTTGTGGGCGAGGGGCTTGGACTTCCAGTAAGCATGTGTGTGCGTGTTAGATAGGAGTGAATGGAGACGAATGGTTTTTGGGACCTGACGAGTTGTTGGAGTGTGAGCAGGGTAACATTTTGTGAAGGGATTCAGGGAAACCAGTTAATTGATTTAGTTGGACTTGAGTCCTGGAAATGGGAAGTACAATGTCTGCACTTTAAAGGAGGGGTCTGGGATAGTGACAGCTGGGAGGGAATATTCTCAGCTGTCGTATCTGAGCACCTCTGCAAAGACAGTGATTATGTATGAGTGTGGTGAAAGTGTTGAATGATGATGAAAGTATTTTCTTTTTGGGGATTTTCTTTCTTTTTGTGTCACCCTGCCTCGGTGGGAGACGGCCGACTTGTTGAAATATATATATATATATATATATATATATATATATATATATATATATATATATATATATATATATATATATATATATATATATATATATATTATATATATATATATTTTATATATATATATATTATTGTACACACGAACGAGTGGTATTGATCAATAACAACACTGCGACTAGCCAAGGAGTCGAACCCATGCTGTTTTGGCCCGCCTCGTGGTGAGCGAAAACACATGACGCTCTAGTCCACTCGTTCATGGATACAGTTATATAAAATACTGCTCGTTAGGCTAGTACATCTAACAGGGAGTAGAATGAAATTAGCACAAGAGGCATCCACACCACCGTATGTCCTCGGATGACGGGTACAACACATAGCTTGGCTGGGTGCGTCATTCTTGAGGATCGTGTGGTCCCGTGGACTAGAGCGTCATGTGTTTTTGCTCACCATGAGGCGGGCCAAAGCAGCATGGGTTCGACTCCTATACACACACACAATGGCCACTTTATTAAGTGCACTCTTCTAGTACTGGGTAGTGCCCCCTTTGGCCCCATAACAGCCTGAATTCGTGGCATGGATTCAACAAAGTGCTGGAAACTTTTCTTAGAGGTCCACATTGACATGATAGATCACACAGTTGCTGCAGATTTCTCGGCTGCACATTTATGCTGTGAATCTCCAGTACCATCACATCCCAAATGTTTTCGTCAAATTCTAACCCTACCATCTGCATGCTGCAGAAGAAATCACGATTCGTCAGAGCAAGCGATGTTTTTCCAATCTTCAACTGTTCAGTTTTGGTGAGCCTGTGCCCACTGTAGCCTTATTTTCCTGTTCTTAGCTGACAGGAATGGAACTTGGTGTGGTCTTCTGCTGCTGTAGACCATCCACTTCAAGGTTCTACGTGTTGTGTGTTCAGAGATGCTCTTACGCACACTGCTCTTTTAACGTGTGGTTTAGTTACTGTCACCTTCAACCATTCTGGCCATTCTCCTCTGACCTCTCTGCTTATCATGTGTTTTTCAACACAAAACTACCACTGACTAGATGTTTTGTCCTTTTTACACCATTCTCTGTAAACTCAGCAGTTTCCGAGATGCTCAAACCACTACTGTTATCAGCAGTTTCTGAGATGCTCAAACCACTACTGTTATCAGCAGTTTCTGAGATGTTTAAACCACACCTGGCATCAACATTCATTTCACGGTCAAGGTCACTTACATCACATTTCTTTCTCATTTTGATGTTCGATCTGAACAACAACTATACCTCTTGCCATGGTTTTAGGCATTGAGGTGCTGCTACTTGATTGACTGATGAGATATTTATGTAATCTTTGATGCCTCGATCCATTAGAATACGCTTGCCTATATTTGTTTAGAAAATAAGGCAACATATTAAGGTAAATGGTTACATAATACTTGACCTTGAGAACGTAAGATATGAGAAAGCCTTTATTTAGACAGATATTAGTTTCATCTGATATACCATCTACTGTAGATAAGAGGCAGGACCTCAGACAGTTTAAAGTTCTCCATCTGATATATAACGCCAGATGGGCATTTTGTCACTAAACGCGGTGATTGTAATCTATCTTCAAATGAATATGAAGTCGTGGATCACCATTTATGTTTGCTGCTGCAGTGTTAGGATTTATAAAAGCCAGGGCAGAAACATTGGGCGTGTTTCTTTACACCTGTTGTCTATGTTCCCCATCAGTAAAATGGGTACCTGGGTGTTAGTCGACTGGTGTGAGTCGCATCCTAGGACACTGACCTAATCTGCCCGAAATGCTCAGCATAACAAGGGACTTTCTATATAGTAGTATGTCACTGATGTCAGCTAGGCCTGTATACCATGTACATGTACTTGTAGTAAATAAAGATATTATAGGGTAAAGCATCAGACTGTGCCATGTTGTCTAGACAGTACTCACACATGGGAGGGATGGACTGTGCTAGGATAGCTTCCCTTACTCATGCCCTCAGGTACTGTAGCTGACAGCTCGTTTCACGTACGTACATCAGCCGTGTATATACACTTGAAGGAGTATGTCTCAGTATGTGTACAGTTAAAAGGTATTCTTGACTGGTGGTGTACAGGTGGCATGCAGCCTTATGATCTCATGTAATGGATAGGCTTGAAGCCTAACAAACCAATTTCCCACTTCCCGGGCAGTATATAAGTCCTGCCGGATTACCGTTTCCGGTGACTGTAACATTGGTTGAAGATTTAAATAAGCCAGTGGGGCAAAAATAGATGACGGAATATGAGATATAGTAAAAGCGTATTCATATTTTACTTCGTATTTATAATTTTTTAGAACAGGATAAGGAAGAAGACCTGGGTGGGGGGTTATAAACAATAATGGGTTATAAACCCACCCAAAGTGGGTTTGAAAAGAATGTAACTCCTTACATAGAGTTAATTACTAAAAGGTAATTACGCAGACACAATACTCTGCCTCACATGGTGACGAGGGAAGATCATTTATGGGTAGCTAGGCAGCTGTGGAATATGAAGAATGTTTTGACAGGGCAGATTACCGACTGGCTCTTGGCACTATAAAAAATAAATACAAGACACGCATAAAAACATCAAAGGTAAAATTAATAAGCAGTTAAAACCACTAGCATAAGACACACTGATTACCTCAAACTCCTCCTCTCCTTACAACTTTCTACTTTGTATTGGACTGATGAAGCCACTGTGTGGCGAACCGTTTCCTCAATAAAGATACCCAAGTGTTGCATATGTGTCTAATTTATCATATCCAGAAGGTAGCAGTATCAATAAATTATGTGGATGAATTTTTACATGTACAATCTTGAATTAACCTTTCTCTCACGTAACTGGGGAGAACTCTGGCATATCTAAAATAGATTATAATTACTGATATTGATGTACCTGGGAGACATGTGGGACTTCAGGACAGTGGGTCACAACACTGTCCCTCGTTCACTGTCCACTGTCTCAGCTCCCAAACTCACACTTCGGGACATTAGATTAAGAACACATGGGTCCTGAATATTATGAAATTTAAGGCAGTAACACTTGCAATTTAGGCTGTGGACTGTATAATAATTTTAAAAACTATATGTGACTTAGGGTGGTTCAATTAAATACTGAATATATCTTACCAAAACAAAATTACTGTAGTACACACGGCGGTCAACAACACCGCGTCCAGTATTATCTTCATTATCAGTCTTATTATGACTGTTTCAAAACGTATCTGAACCCTTCCAGACACATGTTATATTTACTCATTTCGGGGTTCACAATTTTGCCGATATTCTTTCTATTAGACTCGATGACCCACGATTAAATTCTGTAGCAGTCGTTAGTTACTGTGCAAGTTCCGCCATTTTTGATGTCTCTTAATTAATGTGCTCCAGTTCCCTGAATTGAGCCTCAATACCTTCCATCACCATCCTACAGGCGCTGTGTAATCCCTACGGGTTTAGCGCTTCCCCGTGATTATAATAATAAAAATAATAATTTAACGATTATATTATACACGTATACAATTTAATTATATTCATAGACATTTCCAGACGTGTAGTACATTTTCTATATCAAAAGTCGCATTGAAGATCCACATAAACACGATTTATCCCCATCAATTACCCACAAATTACAGGAAAATTATCAAAATTTTCCACAGATACTTTTTATCGTTATATTAGCTTAGGTTACTGTAGTTTACATAAGTTTATACGAAAACGCATATTTAAAAAAAAAAAAATTAAATTGCGGTGTGGACACGTGTAGCAACGTGGTGTGGACACGTGTAGCAACGTGGTGTGGACACGTGTAGCAACGTGGTGTCTGGGAAGTCCAGACACCGTGGCCATGTTGACACGTGGTGTGGGAGGGTCGCTTTCAAGAGTGAATTAATAATTTTAAAAATATTCGCATGTCTAGATGAGAAAAAAAACAAAACATTGTTAATAAGAGTCTTAAAGCGCGATAGGACTAATATAAACTCTCAGTGTATTCGTATACATATTGAGAATCTATTCATTTTAGGGATTAAAAATAATTAAGAGTATCATTGACTGGTTGTGAAGGTGGATAAAAGACTTACTAACCCTCGTGTATATAGTCGTATCAGGGGAAAGCGCCAAGCCCGTAGGAGTCATATAGCGCCTGGGAGGCGCTTAGGTTTGATCCAAGAAAATGGAGTCCTGCGGCTAACAATACCCCTGGACACACTCCATCTGCAAATTTATTTTATTACAGTAATTTTGTCTGGAGATGTTCCACACTTCATTGTCTTCTCGTGATCAACCAGGCTATTGTTGCTTACACCACGCTGCATTTTCAGCGCTGTGTAAACTACTCTTGAAATATACATGTGTTGGGCGACTTTCTATATACTATTTGATAAGTTTACAATCATTTAATAATAAACAAACACAATGAATTTTTTTTTTCGTTAGGTAGAATGATTTTTACGAAATTATTGCATACACAAATTTTCGCTTGCCTTATTCGGCAAGAAGAGCGTTGCTATTTAAGCCAAAATAGCAAGTTTTACCTATTTGGCACGCCATATATATATATATATATATATATATATATATATATATATATATATATATATATATATATATATATATATACTATACCCATGTTTGGGATTAACATGGAACCTTAATAACTTTGTATGTCAATAGGCACTAAGGTCAATTATCCAACCAACGTGTGTGTATATACCTGAGCTTTATATACACTGAGATATACACCTCTGTGTAGATACCTTGTATACACTATCTTGGAGAAATTGCCAGATGATTGATTCACCTTCAGCTTATTAATCCCGACTGACGCAACTTGCGAGTGTTGTTTCGTCAGCTATGTGAAGGGGGCGCTCCCTCCAGGGAAGGGGGAGGCAGCAGGTGTTGTCTGCTGGGGAGGGAGAGGCAGCAGGTGCTGTCTGCTGGGGCGTGGGAGGCAGCAGGTGCTGTCTGCTGGGAGGGGGGAATGTCAGGTGCTCCCTGCTTGGAAGGGGGAGGTAGCAAGTGCTACCTGCTTGGGGAGCAGCAGGCCGTTCTTGTTGGGGGGAGAGGAGGGGCAGACGCTCCCTGCTGGGGAGGGGGAAGCATCAGGCGCTCCCTGCTGGGGAGGGGGAAGCATCAGGCGCTCCCTGCTGGGGGACCTTCAGGCTGTTTTTAGTTATTTTTTCTGCATTAAATAGTAATTTAGAGATGGCGCTTTGTGTAAAAAGTGTCATTTTGACTTACATTCCTTGTCTTTTTCAATTTAAAACAATCCTTTTATTTAGAAAACAGTAAATACGTATATCCAGTGTCTGGAGTTGCCCATTGATCCATAGTCAGGGCCGGGAGGGTTGCCAACTCCCGCTCTACACATAACCAACCTCAAAAATAATTCAAAAATTTGTCTGAACTACAGGATAATATTTTTGACATTTTTTTATCCTCCCAGACTATGTATGTAACTTGCAATCTGCACCCAATGACCCTGGAGATGCCGAGGTACTGAATCGGATTATGTATTAACTGTCATCTGGCTAACAAAATATATGCCGTTTTAGTTTACTTTTTTATGTCAAGATTTCATCGATGTGGATACTAACTTAGAACTTGATCTAGTTTGCATGAATCATATCACTGATTTTTATTATGAGTAATAGCAGTAATAATCATATATATGTATATTTACAGTGATATAGATAATATCTCTTTTGCATACTGAAATCAATTTGTAGATGAATGGTTCAGAGAACCGACAAGTTATAAATTAGACACATGTGCAACACTTGGGTATCTTTATTGAGGAAACGTTTCGCCACACAGTGGCTTCATCAGTCCAATACAAAGTAGAAAGGTGTAAGGAGAGGAGGAGTTTGAGGTTATCAGTCCCTCGGCCTGGAGTCGATGTGTTCAGTCCATCAATCTTGTTAGAAGTGTAGCACAAGGCCGTAGAGGTGCCTTATATGCTGTAATCAGGTGAGATGAAGCAGGAGGAGGCGGGGTCATAGTAGTATTGGACTGATGAAGCCACTGTGTGGCGAAACGTTTCCTGAAATCAATTTGTTTTATATATTCAAATAGTATGTGTAGTATCATACAAGATTATAAAGTCATGTATCCAGATGACAGGATGAGGAATATGAGGCTAATATGTTGTTGCTTCTTTCTCTTGTTCTGCTGGTTATGGTGCTGCTGGTGGTTATGGTGCTGCTGCTGCTGGTTATGGTGCTGCTGCTGGTTATGGTGCTGCTGCTGCTGGTTATGGTGCTGCTGCTGCTGGTTATGGTGCTGCTGCTGCTGGTTATGGTGCTGCTGCTGCTGGTTATGGTGCTGCTGCTGCTGGTTATGGTGCTGCTGCTGCTGGTTATGGTGCTGCTGCTGCTGGTTATGGTGCTGCTGCTGCTGGTTATGGTGCTGCTGCTGCTGGTTATGGTGCTGCTGCTGCTGGTTATGGTGCTGCTGCTGCTGGTTATGGTGCTGCTGCTGCTGGTTATGGTGCTGCTGCTGCTGGTTATGGTGCTGCTGCTGCTGGTTATGGTGCTGCTGCTGCTGGTTATGGTGCTGCTGCTGCTGGTTATGGTGCTGCTGCTGCTGGTTATGGTGCTGCTGCTGCTGGTTATGGTGCTGCTGCTGCTGGTTATGGTGCTGCTGCTGCTGGTTATGTGCTGCTGCTGCTGGTTATGGTGCTGCTGCTGCTGGTTATGGTGCTGCTGCTGCTGGTTTGGTGCTGCTGCTGCTGGTTATGGTGCTGCTGCTGCTGGTTATGGTGCTGCTGCTGCTGGTTATGGTGCTGCTGCTGCTGGTTATGGTGCTGCTGCTGCTGGTTATGGTGCTGCTGCTGCTGGTTAGGTGCTGCTGCTGCTGGTTATGGTGCTGCTGCTGCTGGTTATGGTGCTGCTGGTTATGGTGCTGCTGGTTATGGTGCTGCTGCTGCTGGTTATGGTGCTGCTGGTTATGGTGCTGCTGCTGCTGGTTATGGTGCTGCTGGTTATGGTGCTGCTGCTGCTGGTTATGGTGCTGCTGCTGCTGGTTATGGTGCTGCTGCTGCTGGTTATGGTGCTGCTGCTGCTGGTTATGGTGCTGCTGGTTATGGTGCTGCTGCTGCTGGTTATGGTGCTGCTGCTGCTGGTTATGCTGCTGCTGCTGCTGGTTATGGTGCTGCTGCTGCTGGTTATGGTGCTGCTGCTGCTGGTTATGGTGCTGCTGCTGCTGGTTATGCTGCTGCTGCTGCTGCGTTATGCTGCTGCTGCTGCTGGTTATGGTGCTGCTGCTGCTGGTTATGGTGCTGCTGCTGCTGGTTATGCTGCTGCTGCTGCTGGTTATGGTGCTGCTGCTGCTGGTTATGGTGCTGCTGCTGCTGGTTATGCTGCTGCTGCTGCTGGTTATGCTGCTGCTGCTGCTGGTTATGGTGCTGCTGCTGCTGGTTATGCTGCTGCTGCTGCTGGTTATGGTGCTGCTGCTGCTGGTTATGGTGCTGCTGCTGCTGGTTATGGTGCTGCTGCTGCTGGTTATGGTGCTGCTGCTGCTGGTTATGGTGCTGCTGCTGCTGGTTATGGTGCTGCTGCTGCTGGTTATGGTGCTGCTGCTGCTGGTTATGGTGCTGCTGCTGCTGGTTATGGTGCTGCTGCTGCTGGTTATGGTGCTGCTGCTGCTGGTTATGGTGCTGCTGCTGCTGGTTATGGTGCTGCTGCTGCTGGTTATGGTGCTGCTGGTTATGGTGCTGCTGGTTATGGTGCTGCTGCTGCTGGTTATGGTGCTGCTGCTGCTGGTTATGCTGCTGCTGCTGGTTATGGTGCTGCTGCTGCTGGTTATGGTGCTGCTGCTGCTGGTTATGGTGCTGCTGCTGCTGGTTATGGTGCTGCTGCTGCTGGTTATGCTGCTGCTGCTGCTGGTTATGCTGCTGCTGCTGCTGGTTATGGTGCTGCTGCTGCTGGTTATGCTGCTGCTGCTGCTGGTTATGCTGCTGCTGCTGCTGGTTATGGTGCTGCTGCTGCTGGTTATGGTGCTGCTGCTGCTGGTTATGCTGCTGCTGCTGCTGGTTATGGTGCTGCTGCTGCTGGTTATGGTGCTGCTGCTGCTGGTTATGCTGCTGCTGCTGCTGGTTATGGTGCTGCTGCTGCTGCTGGTTATGGTGCTGCTGCTGCTGGTTATGGTGCTGCTGCTGCTGGTTATGGTGCTGCTGCTGCTGGTTATGGTGCTGCTGCTGCTGGTTATGGTGCTGCTGCTGCTGGTTATGCTGCTGCTGCTGGTTATGGTGCTGCTGCTGCTGGTTATGGTGCTGCTGCTGCTGGTTATGGTGCTGCTGGTTATGGTGCTGCTGCTGCTGGTTATGGTGCTGCTGCTGCTGGTTATGGTGCTGCTGGTTATGGTGCTGCTGCTGCTGGTTATGCTGCTGTACTGCTTCTCGTGTACTACTACTGCTAATATAATTTGCAATTACATTATTGCTAGGTGGTTTCAAGAAAATGTTGCTTGCAAATAAGTTAGTAAAAGTAAAGTAATTAGAAGTATGAATTTAATATATATAACTGGTTTAAGAGCGGCCCGCTAGATAGCAGTGCGGGCGGCCACACCATCTATATATATACGTATATAGTATATTGTGACGAAGTGGGTGTGAGTTGGACCTGACTGGCTTGTGCTACTAGGTCAGATGCCGTGCTCCTCCCTTAAGTGAATGTGACTGACGACTAGGTCAAGGCATTGGCTTAAGCCGGTGGGAGAATTGGACCTGCCTCGCATGGGCCAGCAGCCCTGCTGCAGTGTTCCTTCTTTTTTATGTTTTTAACTGTGGTTTTACAGCGGCCCGCCAGATAGCAGTGCGGACGGCGACACCATCTACATGTATATATATATACATATATATATAGCTAGAAATCGATGCAACTACGGAAACAAATGGTTTTAAAGGAGAAAACAATACCTTGACTGGCTGAGACTCAGCTCAAGACAGCCAGGTTCCAAGGAGTCAGCTAAACTCTTGACACTCTAGACCACAACACCACGACAAAAAATAAAAAAACGTTATATGTCTAGTTAGGAGAAGCATGTTACAACTTCTTACTATATTATTGTTATTATGAGGAAAACTAAACCCGTGAGGTTCACACAGTACATTGGGAATGGGAGGTAATCAGACTTTTGTTTTTCAAGGAAATGAAAATTACGAACAATTCTCACGAAATCGTAATGACACGATTGCAAACAAACCATACCACGGATGGGGTTCGAACCCGCGGTCAGAGAGTCACAAAACTCCAGACCGTCGCGTAAGCCACTGGTTGATGAGCTTTTCATTACCATGAAGGGTCTTCTGAAGGGTCTTCTGAAGGGTCTTCTGAAGGGTCTTCTGAAGAGTCTTCTGAAGGGTCTTCTGAAGGGTCTTCTGAAGAGTCTTCTGAAGGGTCTTCTGAAGGGTCTTCTGAAGGGTCTTCTGAAGAGTCTTCTGAAGGGTCTTCTGAAGGGTCTTCTGAAGGGTCTTCTGAAAAGTCTTCTGAAGAGTCTTCTGAAGGGTCTTCTGAAGGGTCTTCTGAAGGGTCTTCTGAAGGGTCTTCTGAAGAGTCTTCTGAAGAGTCTTCTGAAGAGTTTTCTGAAGGGTCTTCTGAAGGGTCTTCTGAAGGGTCTTCTGAAGAGTCTTCTGAAGGGTCTTCTGAAGAGTCTTCTGAAGGGTCTTCTGAAGAGTCTTCTGAAGGGTCTTCTGAAGAGTCTTCTGAAGGGTCTTCTGAAGTGTCTTCTGAAGGGTCTTCTGAAGAGTCTTCTGAAGAGTCTTCTGAAGGGTCTTCTGAAGGGTCTTCTGAAGGGTCTTCTGAAGGGTCTTCTGAAGGGTCTTCTGAAGGGTCTTCTGAAGAGTCTTCTGAAGGGTCTTCTGAAGAGTCTTCTGAAGGGTCTTCTGAAGGGTCTTCTGAAGGGTCTTCTGAAGGGTCTTCTGAGGGGTCTTCTGAAGGGTCTTCTGAAGGGTCTTCTGAAGGGTCTTCTGAAGGGTCTTCTGAAGAGTCTTCTGAAGGGTCTTCTGAAGGGTCTTCTGAAGGGTCTTCTGAAGGGTCTTCTGAAGAGTCTTCTGAAGGGTCTTCTGAAGGGTCTTCTGAAGGGTCTTCTGAAGGGTCTTCTGAAGTGTCTTCTGAAGGGTCTTCTGAAGGGTCTTCTGAAGGGTCTTCTGAAGGGTCTTCTGAAGAGTCTTCTGAAGGGTCTTCTGAAGGGTCTTCTGAAGGGTCTTCTGAAGGGTCTTCTGAAAGGTCTTCTAAAGAGTCTTCTGAAGGGTTTTCTGAAGGGTCTTCTGAAGGGTCTTCTGAAGGGTCTTCTAAAGAGTCTTCTGAAGGGTTTTCTGAAGGGTCTTCTGAAGGGTCTTCTGAAGGGTCTTCTGAAGGGTCTTCTGAACGTGTCTCTGCGAGACTTTAAATCATTGTTTTTATTTTTATTTTGGAGGTTTCAATTCTGCTTAAATCGCTGCAAGCAGACTTATAAATACACAAAAATAATAATATAATAAAATTAAGCTCTAAACCCGAAAGGGTTGTACATCGCTGCAGGGAGAGGGGGTAGATTTACAGAATTACATTAAGTTTCTTAACATGAAATTATAAAATGGACGAGGATTTCTAGGAACCAGTAAAAAGGAGAACAAGAAGTTATAATATCAAACTACTACACCCACGACATGGTGCCAAAAAAAAAAAACATAACACAAATATTTTTTTTAAACGATAACAACAAGAGTGACCTCCATAGGGGGAGGGGTAGTGTGGTAATATACTACTAGAAGCTTTTAAAAATATATATCATGAGCTATTGGAAAATCGACACTACGGGTTAATATAACTATCGGGTTAATAACCTATAAAGACCAACATTAACAACCCCGTCAACCTTACACCAAGAGAAGCCATGGGAAGAACTCTGATGTAAATCGAGCGACGTTGGAGGAGAGATGTTGTTGTGGCTGGTGAAAGTGGCGGCCATAATAGCCAGTGGAATCTTGCAACAAGTTCACCGACAGTGGAATCTTGCAACAAGTTCACCGACAGTGGAATCTTGCAACAAGTTCACCGACAGTGTAATCTTGCAACAAGTTCACCGACAGTGTAATCTTGCAACAAGTTCACCGACAGTGTAATCTTGCAACAAGTTCACCGACAGTGTAATCTTGCAACAAGTTCACCGACAGTGGAATCTTGCAACAAGTTCACCGACAGTGTAATCTTGCAACAAGTTCACCGACAGTGTAATCTTGCAACAAGTTCACCGACAGTGTAATCTTGCAACAAGTTCACCGACAGTGTAATCTTGCAACAAGTTCACCGACAGTGTAATCTTGCAACAAGTTCACCGACAGTGGAATCTTGCAACAAGTTCACCAACAGTATAATCTTGCAACAAGTTCACCGACAGTGTAATCTTGCAACAAGTTCACCGACAATGGAGTCTTGCAACAAGTTCACCGACAATGGAGTCTTGCAACAACTTCAGCGACCCCACCAGCAATGGGTATACGCTCGCAGTCATCTACCAGAATAAGTTACAATGACTCAAATTAGAAAGGAAAAAAAATAGGAAACTCTTCAGGTTATCTACAAGGAAAATGTTTTCTTCATTGTGTTTCATACGAGTCATCGTAATATATTAACTCATACAGTTAGTGTATGTTGTATGATTCACTCAAAGTCCCTACAGTATATACAAATTATGTGATCGTAGTTTTTTTAATTAGGTTTTCTTTGAGCAACACAAGAAGCAACAAGTCTAAATCATGCGCATGGATTTAACAAGTCAGTCACTCAAGTAATTAAGACAATTGGAATTTTCTTTTCTTTAAAAGAGTGTTGTGGTCGGCTCTCTGGGGTTCCCCTTGAACACGCTAGTCTTGTAACCTGCGAAGTGTGTAGCATCAGTGGCAGCACCACCCTGGCACCACCACCCTGGCACCACCACCCTGGCACCACCACCCTGGCACCACCACCCTGGCAGCACCACCCTGGCAGCACTACCCTGGCACCACCACCCTGGCACCACCCTGGGGTGTAGGCGCTACACCTATAAGGTTCATACATTACCTGTGGAATTTAAGACAATTGGATTTGAGCCAAGAAAAGGCAACAGTTTTCTAACTTTGATCAAGAGTCCCTGAACCACGGAAGATGCTTGAAAGGAGACAATATATATACACCCAGTGGTACATATCACTCATGGTATGTACAGTGAGATTCACTTAATTTCCTGTTTTTTTTTTTTTTAGAAATTAATGTATTTCAGAAGTTAAGAGTACTGGTGAATTGCAGCCATAATGACCCAGGAATAGGTATTCGTGTTGTATCACAAACGACGAGGCACAAAACATAGTTGTGACCTCAACATCGATTATTTCCATAAAAAAAATACGTTGGATACTTTCAGTGATCTTGAGAAGAAAATCTCTTCGCAATCTCTCCTACAGTGATTCAATATTTAAAATAGTTATATAGTGGCCAGCTAGAGGACGTGACACAGGCAGGTGTGTAGGATGGAACACAAGTATGCACGAGAAGCCTTGATAAATTAGACATATGCAACACTTGGGTATCTATTGAGGAAACGTTTCGCCACACAGTGGCTTCATCAGTCCAATACAAAGTAGAAAGTTGTAAGGAGAGGAGCAGTTTGAGGTAATCAGTCCCTCGGCCTGGAGTCGATGTGTTCAGTCCATCAATCGCGATGGCGACTCTAGTGTTAGCTTGTGCAAATACTTTATTTGCACAAGCTAACACTAGAGTCGCCATCGCTTCCAGTACTTCTATAAAGGATCTAACCAGGACAAAATCCAAGCACCTTGAACCAGTCAACGCAGGGGTCTACACTATACCCTGTGGAGGCTGCGACAGAATTTATGTAGGAGAAACAGCAAGAAACCTTGAAACACGCCTCAATGAACACATTAATGCATGTAGGAACGATAACCAGAACAACGCCTGCGTACAACACCGAAATTCCAACAATCATCTCATGAAATTCAAAGACGCCCGACTAGTAATTAAAGAAACTAATTTCCGTAGACGCAAGTGCCTTGAATCAGCACTTATCGCTGTTTCTAACACAATTAAACAAAACAAAGGCAGCTTCACCATCTCTGAAGTCTTAGCAAGAATCCTCCTGAAAACAGTAAACCCTGCCATCACATAGTCTCTCCTGCTAATTCAACACAAGCACATCGTAGATGTGGAACACTCCTACAGGCCTTCTCTATTCCAACCTCCAGCAGAAATATTTGTCTAACCTATTTTTATACTACCTATGTAATTGTTTTATCACCTTTTACTCATGTGCATATTGATTGTTCTACCTTATTGTATTACTACTACTACTACAACTTATATCACCACTACTTCTACCACCACTAGTATTACACCTCACTTTGAGAGTATATATATACCCTCTGTGTCCATGTATCGCTTGTAACGGCTTGAAAAAGCTCCTGGAGAGCGAAACGTTGCCACAATAAAATGTCACATTAGTTGCATTTGTGTCCTTTTACTTAACATAGGTTAGGTTAGGATGAAGTAGGTTAGGTTAGAGTACGCTAGGTGAGGTTTTTTTTCCTTGTGAAAATTTTCCGTGATTTTTTTTTCCTCCTAGATTCTCGCTACACAGCAGCAGACCAGTGCAACCTAACCTAAAATCCATATTTAATTATCTGGTGTTCTTAGATCATTCAGAATTCAACGCTTTAGAAAACGAACAATTTTTGAGGACGTGTTGGAGACGAGCACTTGGGTTTGACCTTGTAAACATTGTTTACTTCAGAAGTTAAACTGGTCCCTGGGTAAATCATTAGCGGGTCTTGAATTACCAGAAGCTGCCTGAGTGGCCATGACGTTGGAAATTTACTGCATAGACTAGTACACCCACAGCGCCTTGTATAGATGAGCAGCCAAACTCACAATACTTCTTATACAAGGACCTTTCAATTGAGGTACTATGATACTGGTGAAGGGTTCTTAATCCGAGGAATTGGATCTCTAATTTGAATCAAGATTATGTCCCAGGAAAGGCGGGATCAACCTTCCCAAGTAATACTATTGCTACTTCTAATAACTACCCCTTCTTCCAGTCAGAGTGCCATCCCTAAGCCCTATATGTAAAACTTCTGGAGTCCGTATAAAGAATAAGTTATAATAACGGGGCTGGAATAATTCACAAATAACCCAAACTTTGGACAGGAAACTTATAATGACGTTTCAACTTATCTTAGACATTGTCAGGTCACAACAGAGTGAGACAAGGCAAAATAAATAATATAGTGTGGCGTAAGTTTCTAATAGAGTTAAATGTCAGCGTTGGAGATATTAAGCCAATCAGAAGAGGCGGCATTCACAAGTTATCACATGGAAATTATGCCAGATTAAAAAAAAAATCTATACAACCCAAAATCAGTTCGAACCTTCCACTAAGAAACACCAACTTTGAAAGTTTCAGAAGAGGTTCCTAGTTGACGCACATTTGAAACCACTCAAAAAATGCATTAAGAAGCCATGGAGATGAAGTATTCACAGATCGCATGAAAACCAGTATTTATATTGGTACCTATATAACTCAGGTCACCATGCGTCACTCACACCTCACTCAGGTCACCATGCGTCACTCACACCTCACTCAGGTCACCATGCGTCACTCACACCTCACTCAGGTCACCATGCGTCACTCACACCTCACTCTCCGCCTATATATACTATCTTTTAACCTCAGTATGTTAGAAGTGATCAAGGTCCCAGGACCGAAACGTTTTCTAATAAATATGTCCTAGTGTTTGCTTACGTGTCTTTCTAAACCAACTCGGTGTTTATTACCAGGGTTTATACCATGCTTTAAAGTGCAGTCATAATACCACATCAAGATCATATCTTTATGTTGCATAATTTTTACACCACAGAAAATACGTAGATTCCTGAGACACAGCAACAAGGGGTCACAGTTGGAAGTTGAAGACTCAGATGAATCACAGGAATGTTAGGAAGTATTTTTTCAGTCACAGAGTTGTCAGGAAGTGGAATAGTCTGGGAAGTGATGTAGTAGAGGCAGGATTCATACATAGCTTTAAGAAGAGGTATGATAAAGCTCATGGAGCAGGAAGAGTGACCTAGTAGCGGCCAGTGAAGAGGTGGGGCCAGGAGCTGTGACTCAACCCCTGTAGCCACAACTAGGTGAGTACATACACGGTTTAGCGTTTCATACGTGTGTGTGTGTGTATGTACTCACCTAGTTGTGGTTACAGGGGTCGATTCACAGCTCCTGGCCCCACCTCTTCACTGGCCGCTACTAGGTCACTCTTCCTGTGACTGAAAAAAATACTTCCTAACATCCCTGTGATTCATCTGAGCCTTCAGCTTCCAACTGTGTCCCCTTGTTGCTGTGTCCCATCTCTGGAACATCCTGTCTCTGTCCACCTTGTCGATTCCTCTCAGTATTTTATATGTCGTTATCATATCTTCCCTATCTCTCCTGTCTTCCAGTTTCGTCAGGTCGATTTCCCTTAACCTCTCCTCGTAAGACATACCCCTTAGCTCCGGGACTAGTCTTGTTGCAAACCTTTGCACTTTCTCTAGCTTCCTTAAATGGCTAGGTGTGGGTTCAAAACTGGTGCTGCATGCTGTGTGTGTGTGTACTCACCTAGTTGTGGTTGCAGGGGTCGATTCACAGCTCCTGGCCCCTGTGTGTGTGTGTGTGTGTGTGTATGTATGTGGAGTAGAGACTACATCCGTGTAGATAGTTGGAAACAATTCGTTCATACCCGGCGATGACAGCGTCGTACTAATTAGTTTATATGATGACACTTCCACGAATAGCTTTTGGGACGACCCTGGGTGGCCTGTATGTTGGGGCGAGAAGGTCCTTAATAATACGCTACAAGATTATACATTCATTTTAGGTAGTGACAGAAGAGTTCGAGACGAAATGAATATGATTGTGTATATGGACTTCAGTAAGACTTTTGATAGAGTTCCACATCGAAGGTTATTGAGGAAAGTAGAGGCTCACGGAATAGGAGAATTTTTTTTCCTGAATAGAGGCGTGGTTGACAAACAGACAACAGAGAGTTTTCATAAACAGGGAGACATCAGAGTGGGGGATGAGGTGTTCCACAGGGGTCAGTGTTGAGCCCGTTGTTGTTCACAATTTACATAAACGACATAGATGAGGGAATAAACAGCGACATAAGCAAGTTTGCCGATGACACCAAAATAATCCTTCGAATTAATTCTGACGAGTACACTAAGCGCTACAGGGAGATCTAAATAGACTGATAAGTGGTCGGAGAAGTTGCAGATGAACTTTAATATAGACTAATACAAAGTTCTAAGAGTTGAAAAGGAAAATAACCATGATACCTATAAAGTAAAGTAAAGTAAATTTTATTTCATTGCAATTTTACATAGATATTGGTAGTTACAATTATAAACTGAAGTGCAAGGAGAGCCACTGACATGCCATGGCATTAGGGGCAGCTTAATCTAATGACTTATAGACTATGTACATAATATTAGAGAAATTGATTGAGTTTATTCTAGTTATATATTTGATTTCAAATTACAATATGATGATATTATACTGTTAAAATTACAATATGATGATATTATACTGTTAAAATTACAATATGATGATATTACATTGTAACAAGTGTTTAGGAGGATGGTAATATAAAATTGAGATTATCTTAAGGAAAATAACATTGAGCATTTTTGAAAGTAATTTATAATATGAGTATTTAATTTATGGTGAGTAGGGGGTAACATAATAGTAACATATTAGTAAAAATTGAAATTATCTTATAGGAAAATAATATTGAGCATTTTTGAAAGTAGTTTACAGTATGAGTATTTAGTCTAGGGTGAGTAGGTGTTTTTTGAGTTGAGTCTTAAATTGATTTTCAGACAAGGTTAACTTAGTATTTACTGGTAATGAATTCCAGATTCTGGGGCCCTTTATGTGCATAGAATTTTTACATAGGTTGACATGGACTCGGGGTATATCAAAAAGTTATCTGTGTCTTGGTATATAAATTAAATAATATCACTGATTGCGAAAAAGATTTAGGAGATCTGGTTAGCAGTAATCTAAAACCAAGACAACAGTGCGTAAGTGTTCGCAATAAAGCGAATAGAAGTCTTGGCTTAATATCAAGAATTATAAAAAAAACAGGAGCCCTCAGGTTATTCTTCAACTCTGTATATCGTTAGTCAGGCCTCATGCTGCACAGTTCTGGTCACCGTATTACAGAATGGATATAAGTAAGACAGTTAAGTATCGTTATTCTGAAATATTTCGCCTACACAGTAGGCTTCTTCAGTCTGTACAAGAATGGTAGACAATACCAATAAGATGAAAATTAGACACATGTGCAACATCTGGGTGTCTTTATTGTAGACGTTTCATCTTGTCGGTATTGTATAAGAAGACAGAAGAAAGAAGAAGTCGCTCCCCACCCGGGGGGCCCCAAGAAAGAAGATGATCGACACCCTCTACCCAGGGGGCCAAGACCGGGTCACCAGAGAAGACCCGGGCCCCACATACCGGCGAACCTACAAGAAGAAGAAGGTATTGTATAACATTCATGTACAACTTGACAGACACTGCAACATCATGGTATCTTCACGGCTGCAACTACCACCAACTCCAGGAGCTTTTTCACAGCTCCTGGAGAGCGAAACGTTGCCACAATAAAATGTCACATGAGTTGCATTTGTGTCCTTTTACTTAACATATTGTCGGTATTTCTACCAATATTAATACATGACTTCAAGTTGTCCTAGAATTTGTATTGATAAAGCCACTGGAGGGCGAAACGTCTACAATAAAGATACCCAGATGTTGCACATGTGTCTTAATTTCATCTTGTTGATATTGTATACCATTTTCATATTCACTCTTTAGGAAGGCGTAGAATTAGGGAGGCTATGATTGAAGTGTATAAATGGAAACCAGGAATAAATAAAGGGGATGTAAATAACGTGCTAAAAGTATCTAACCATATGCAGGACTTTTAGCAAACGTTGCCATAATAAAATATCTCTCTCCATGAGAGCGAAACGTTGGCACAATAAAATGTGTCATTAGTTGCACTTGTGTCTTTTTGCCTAACAAACTAGACTATCTTTTCATTGTGTTAGAAAAAGATATTTAGTGCAGATATTTTAATGAACTTGAGAAGTATTGTTAAATTTTAAACATATGTTAGACATTTATTTGAACTAAGACATATTTTAGATATCTTAGACAGATATGTCTTACTTATATCTTAGACATATGTAAGACATATATCTTAGATATATTAGACAAATATATAACATAAGCACATATCTGTATATACCTTAGGCAGATAACTGAAACATAATCTTGGTTTTAATTTTATTTTTTTCAAAGTTGGGTTTAATTAAAATTTACCAGTAGCCCACAACGCTTCTCATTTTGTGGTAGGTTAAAAAAAACACGTCGTTTACAATCCATAATAAATATACAAATTTAATGGAAATAAGGTGTGGCAACATGATATTTGCGACCTCTGGCAGCACCTTGTGCGAGGACCCAAGCCTCCTGGCTGGGCTGTCTGGCCCTCAGTGTGTGTCCACCTCTAACGTCGAAGGTATCGCTCGTCTTCCTTCGTCTCAGCCATGACTGAAGATAAATCGAACTACAAGGAGGTCCCTACTAACGCCGAAGATGAAATCAAGAAAGACGATGATGTGGTGGGTCTCAAGCCCAAGATGACCCTCCTGAATGGTATTACGGTGATTGTGGGTTCTATCATCGGCTCTGGGATCTTCATCTCCCCGACTGGTGTCCTTCAGAACACCGGTAGCGTAGGCATGGCTCTCGTTGTATGGATAACCAGCGGGATCTTCTCCATGGTGGGCGCCTACTGCTATGCTGAGCTAGGATGCATGATACAAAAGACCGGCGCTGACTATGCATACATAATGGTCACTTTTGGGCCATTCCTGGCGTTCATGAGGCTGTGGGTGGAGTGCATCATTGTACGGCCGTGTTCCCAGACCATCGTCGCCCTCACCTTCAGCGTCTATATAATGAAACCATTCTTCCCTACTTGCTTACCTCCTGATGACTCTGCCCGCCTCCTGGCCGCCGTCTGCATCCGTAAGTATAATTTACAAATGTTAAAATACTGTAAGGTTAGGTTAAATGACACAGAACAGCTCTCGGACATTTATTTCTATAATTTCTTGATAATTTCCATTAGTTACTCTTGTATCCTTTTACGTAACGTATGTCTGGCGTACTTTTAAAATAGTTATTTTATAACCTAAATAGTTATCTTAAGATTCTTCAGATACAATAGCGATACTAGATGCTTGTAAAAAAATAGATAAGTCAGGTATATATAAGTGCAATCACTAGAGCGTGAGATCTATGGTACTGTTCTATCAGTCTTATGCTGAGTGGGTTTTTTTGTGACTAAATTATATAAATTCTACGAATTGTACCATAATGTGCTTTCCATGGTTAAGTAATGACAAGCCTTGTTCAGGTTCTCTCTACATACGGTGTTATTATCAAAGTTATACAAGGGTTGCGGTAAACATAATAGTTTTAGACATATGTTGGTGTCAAGTTACGTAGACAGTCCCTTATATTAAATCTTATTAACGCTCGGTGATAAGTGTCCAGTGATGAAATAAAGAGCGTAGTGTGTGACCACCACTGAACCTAGTCTTTATGGCATTCACGTGTAGTTGCGTCTCTTGTAGTGACGTATCTTGTCAAGGTTGAATGTAGTTTAATATAATTTTTAAATATGTGAGGTATCATAAATTAACTCATTTACATTCATTAATATTTACTTGTTGCTGAATAAATTTGAGATGTACGCACGATTGTGATATATAGTGTAGGGAAGGGAAAGTAATACGCATGCCAGACGTATGACTTGCACCGCTCTGCCAGCCGTACAACTTGTTATAGTTTACCTGTGCATTGTGATTCTCGTAATATTGTCAAGATAAATATCTCGACCACATTTCATTTATAAAATTCCCTTTATGTATGTTGCCATTACATTTCCTCAAATGTCAGTTTAGTGTAACTTCACGAGCAGTAGATATGCAGTTGTTTTAATGGGTTGTATATGATTAGTAGCTTTTAGTATTTCATTATTATAGTATTCAGATCTCACGAGCAGTAGATAAATTTGATGCAGTTGTTTTAATGGGTTGTATATGATTAATAGCATTTACTATTTCATTATTATAGTAATCTGATCTTTCTATTAGTCTATTTTTATCTTATTACCATCAAGCATACGCATTCACTAGATATGGGTGATGGTTGGAGGGAGAGATGGGGAGAGGGTGGTTGACAGCTCGATCCTGGGAAAGGGGAAGGGATGCTCAGAGGTCGATCGAGGGAGAGGAGGAAATAAGGCTGAGGGTTGATCGAGGGAGAGAGAAGGGAGGCTAAGAGATCGAGATGGGAGGTAGACTAAAAGATCGATCGAGGGGGAGAGAGGGGATGGAGGCTGAGAGGTCGATCGAGAGAGAAATGGAGGCTGAGAAGTTGATCATGGGAAAGAGGGGGAGGCGAGAGGTCGATCAAGGGAGGGGAAGGAGGGAGAGAGAGGGGGGTTGTGCAAGAGAGCTAGCCGCGTACTCAGCCACCCACCACCAATATTGATTTGTAGACGGCCGGAAACCCCGGTTGTATGACTCGTGGTAGCTACAACAGGGCGGCCACCACCACCACCACACGCGAACCTTAACTATATCTCGTGTGGGAGGAGTAATTACGCTACCTTCACCACATACATGAACCCTCCCGCACATTGGTGTGGGAGTATTCATTACGCTGCCTCCGTCGTATTAACCCTCACACTGGTGGGGGAGGAGTCATTATGCTGCCTTTCATTTCCCATATCAACCCTTTCACACAGTGGTGTGGGAGGAGTCAATGCCCTACCTCCATCACTTCTCACAACATTGCCCTACCTCCATCACTTCTCACAACATTGCCCTACCTCCATCACTTCTCACAGCATTGCCCTACCTCCATCACTTCTCACAGCATTGCCCTACCTCCATCACTTCCACAGATTCCCATCACTTCTCACACATTGCCCTACCTCCATCACTTCTCACACATTGCCCTACCTCCATCACTTCTCACAGCATTGCCCTACCTCCATCACTTCTCACACGCCCACTCCATCACTTCTCACACATTGCCCTACCTCCATCACTTCTCACAGCATTGCCCTACCTCCATCACTTCCACAACATTGCCCTACCTCCATCACTTCTCACAACATTGCCCTACCTCCATCACTTCTCACAACATTGCCCTACCTCCATCACTTCTCACAACATTGCCCTACCTCCATCACTTCTCACAACATTGCCCTACCTCCATCACTTCTCACAACATTGCCCTACCTCCATCACTTCTCACAACATTGCCCTACCTCCATCACTTCTCACAACATTGCCCTACCTCCATCACTTCTCACAACATTGCCCTACCTCCATCACTTCTCACAACATTGCCCTACCTCCATCACTTCTCACAACATTGCCCTACCTCCATCACTTCTCACAGCATTGCCCTACCTCCATCACTTCTCCACATTGCCCTACTCCATCACTTCACAGTTGCCCTACCTCCATCACTTCTCACACATTGCCCTACCTCCATCACTTCCCACAACATTGCCCTACCTCCATCACTTCCCACAACATTGCCCTACCTCCATCACTTCTCACAGCATTGCCCTACCTCCATCACTTCTCACAGCATTGCCCTACCTCCATCACTTCCCACAACATTGCCCTACCTCCATCACTTCCCACAACATTGCCCTACCTCCATCACTTCCCACAACATTGCCCTACCTCCATCACTTCCCACAACATTGCCCTACCTCCATCACTTCCCACAACTTGCCCTACCTCCATCACTTCCCAAGACATTGCCCTACCTCCATCACTTCCCACAACATTGCCCTACCTCCATCACTTCCCAGAGCATTGCCCTACCTCCATCACTTCCCACAACATTGCCCTACCTCCATCACTTCCCACAACATTGCCCTACCTCCATCACTTCCCACAACATTGCCCTACCTCCATCACTTCCCACAACATTGCCCTACCTCCATCACTTCCCAGAGCATTGCCCTACCTCCATCACTTCCCAACATTGCCCTACCTCCATCACTTCCCACAACATTGTCCTCCTCTTACAACATTCCCACCTCATCCTTCCCACAACATTGCCCTACCTCCATCACTTCCCACAACATTGCCCTACCTCCATCACTTCCCACAACATTGCTACCATTATTTAAAAAAAATATATTTTTAACCACAAAAATAAGTTTAACATTTAAAAAAAACTTACCATTTCCAAAAATACGTTTTAATAAAAATTTCGTTTCATTACAAAATGCGTTATAATTATAAAAACGTTTTAATTACAAAAAAGTTTAATTGCAAAAAGTACGTTTTATTTAAAACAAAATCTTATTAAAATATTAATTTTAATTACAATGAAAATTAAACAGGGAATATGTAAAATAATTATAAACAATGTGGAGACAACACACGACTACTGATTTGCATAAATCATTATGTTCACTCATCTTATTTTGTTTTATTGTCTGTGCATTCGTTTGTCTCATTGACAAGTGTTTATTTCAGTGTTATCCCTCAAGGAAGGTTCCTGTGAGGGGCTCTTGATCTAAGGAATTAGACCAGCGCTCCATTCCCCCAGGTGCTGTATGAATCCCGTAGGTTTAGTATTCCTTCGTGAATATAATAATAATAATAATAATAATAATGCAATTTTATGTTTAGATTCTTGAAGAATGTTTTGTAACGTAACACAAAGCAAATTGCCAAGAGGCTGTCTGTTTCACAGAACATTTTTACCATAATTAAACGTTATGTAAATTGATAATAATTATATTAATCGATAATTATCAGTTATTAAAGCGTTGCTAGCTCTGAATAAAGGTGCCTATATTGTGCCCTACAAGGGTACAGTACTGACACCTTGATACCGATGAGGAGGCTCTTGATCCTGGGAATTAGAGCTGCCCTCCTTTTCTTTGCATCAGATCTGATAACATCCCCCCATTCCTAAGGAGCTGAATGACCCCCTACGGGTTTGCAACTTGCCATAAATGATTATTGTAGATTTATGATTTAAATTTGAAGGAAAAGAAATAATCAAATTCGGCAAAGAAGCATTTAGAGCAAATTGGGCGTTGAATGAGCCCACCGGAAGTGTTGATACTGCTCAATCGGTTTAGGGAGTTGGCGAGGTGGTGGTAAGTGGGAGTGATGCTGGTGAGTGGGAGTGATGCTGGTGGGTGGGAGTGATGCTGGTGGGTGGGAGTGATGCTGGTGAGTGGGAGTGATGCTGGTGAGTGGGAGTGATGCTGGTGAGTGGGAGTGATGCTGGTGAGTGGGAGTGATGCTGGTGAGTGGGAGTGATGCTGGTGGGTGGGAGTGATGCTGGTGGGTGGGAGTGATGCTGGTGGGTGGGAGTGATGCTGGTGGGTGGGAGTGATGCTGGTGGGTGGGAGTGATGCTGGTGGGTGGGAGTGATGCTGGTGGGTGGGAGTGATGCTGGTGGGTGGGAGTGATGCTGGTGGGTGGGAGTGATGCTGGTGGGTGGGAGTGATGCTGGTGGGTGGGAGTGATGCTGGTGGGTGGGAGTGATGCTGGTGGGTGGGAGTGATGCTGGTGGGTGGGAGTGATGCTGGTGGGTGGGAGTGATGCTGGTGGGTGGGAGTGATGCTGGTGGGTGGGAGTGATGCTGGTGGGTGGGAGTGATGCTGGTGGGTGGGAGTGATGCTGGTGGGTGGGAGTGATGCTGGTGGGTGGGAGTGATGCTGGTGGGTGGGAGTGATGCTGGTGGGTGGGAGTGATGCTGGTGGGTGGGAGTGATGCTGGTGGGTGGGAGTGATGCTGGTGGGTGGGAGTGATGCTGGTGGGTGGGAGTGATGCTGGTGGGTGGGAGTGATGCTGGTGGGTGGGAGTGATGCTGGTGGGTGGGAGTGATGCTGGTGGGTGGGAGTGATGCTGGTGGGTGGGAGTGATGCTGGTGGGTGGGAGTGATGCTGGTGGGTGGGAGTGATGCTGGTGGGTGGGAGTGATGCTGGTGAGTGGGAGTGATGCTGGTGAGTGGGAGTGATGCTGGTGAGTGGGAGTGATACTGGTGAGTGGGAGTGATGCTGTTAAGTGGTAGTGGTGGTGACGCTGGTAGGTGGTAGTGGTGGTGACTGGTGACGCTGGTAAGTGGGGGTGGTAGTAATGGTATGAATAAGTTTTTATTTAAGCCTCATGCATAATTTAAAATTTTTATACAGTAAATTATATATAATTTAACCTAGGGTAACACAAAGTCAGTGTGACTTATTTTCAATTGGTTGTGATTGTAGTGGTAGTAAGATAAGAGATAGATTTTGGTTGAATTTTTAACCCCGGAGGGTTTTACTCAAGAAAGGCAGTGCGTCATCGAGGGACTGTCTGTGGTTCAGTCTTGTCCCCCAAGATGCGAACCACACACAGTCGACTAACACCCAGGTACCTACTTGCTTGCTAGGTGAACGGGACAACAGGTGTAGGGAAACACGCCCAATGTTTACAGTATAGTAGTAGCTTTTGTATTCGACTGAAGAAGCCTGCACCGTAGACGAAACGTTTTGGAAATGAAAGGTAGCAAAGTGCTACACGTGGCGATAGTATCAAGGGTCAGTGAACCTCCTCTTCTGGAGATTCAGTTTTCTGCTGCAGTCACGATGCAGATGGTAAGGGAGAGCGTGTTTAGAGATGTGGTTGTGGTGGTGGGGGGGGGAGGACATTGCTTAGGGTGGTGTAGGGAGGATGGATATAGTAGTAGGGGTGGGGGAAAAAGGTAGTGGGTATATGCGAAGGAGGCGGTAGTGGGAGGTAGTAAAGTGTGAGTGAGGATTTTTTATGAAACAACTTTTAGTACACCCTCAGCTACCCTGTTCTACCTGGGTTTCATGGTGGGGATACTTGTACATGCCCAGCTATGGTGATGTCGGTGGATGTGTGGCTGTGGTAGTGGTGTATGGGAGACGTGGAAGTGGGGGATAAGGTTAGAGGTTAAGGGAAGGAAGGCAGTAGTTGGGATGGAGGGGACGTTGAGAGTATGTGGAATTTTGCATGCACAGGTGTAAACAAACATGATTTTAGAGGTATAAATATCGCAGGTTTGTGCCCGTATTTATCTCTCCAGCGTTTGTTTATGTCCATAAACCTGTGTCACCGTCTTCGGTCTATCTCACCTCCCCTGTCCCTAGTATACTAGCTTACATCCTCGGAACACTACATTCTCCAGGTAGACTCAAACAGCTCAAGTAGTTTTTATGGAGCGTCTATTCACATACCCCTGAAATCCACGTACAGTATGTCCATAAACCGAAGATACTTCTTCACTAGCTCATTAAAGGGATTGATAAAATGTTATTTATTTCTCCCACCAAGGCAAGGGTGGCCCGAAAAAGAAAAACTTTAATCATCATTCACGCCATCACTGTCTTACCAGAGGCGCACTTACACTACAGTTATAAAACTGCAACATTAACACCCCTCCTTCAGAGTGCAGACACTGTACTTCCCATCTCCAGGACTCAAGTCTGGCCTGCCGGTTTCCCTGAATCCCTTCATAAATGTTACCTTGCTCACACTCCAACAGCACATCAAGTTCTAAAAACCATTTGTCTCCATTCGTTCCTATCTAACACGCTCACGGATGCTTGCTGGAAGTCCAAACCCCTCGCACACAAAACCTCTTTTGTTAAGTAAAAGGACACAAATGCAACTAATGTGACATTTTATTATGGCAACGTTTCGCTCACCAGGAGCTTTGTCAAGCCGTTGCGAAACGTTGCCACAATAAAATGTCACATTAGTTGCATTTGTGTCCTTTTACTTAACATATTGTCGATAATTCTACCAATATTTATACAAAACCTCTTGTACCCCCTCCCTTCAACGTTTCCTAGGCCGACCCCTACCCCGCCTTCCCTCCACTACAGATTTATACACTCGAAGTCATTCTGTTTTGTTCCATCCTTTCTACATGTCCGAACCACCTCAACAACCCCTCAGCCCTCTGGATAATAGATTTGGTAATCTCGCACCTCCTAATTTCGAAACTACGAATTCTCTGCATTATATTCACACCACACATTTCCCTCAGCCATAACATCTCCACTGCCTCCAGCCTTTTCCTTGTTGCAACATTCACCACCCATGTTTCACCCATATAAGAGCGTTATTTATATATATATATAAAGAATAATTTGTTTTCTGTTGGTTACTTAAGTGTTTTCCCGGTATACTGCTGGTTATTCTGAGCTTTTGTTGCTGTGAAAAATGTTGTGCTATGTCAAAGTCAACACGCCAACACAGCTGTTTCCTTCGCTTAAGGAATAATGTTTGGTTATCCACCTTTACATAGTATACAGATTAATTTTCTTGTCCATCTGTATATAGGTCTGATTTGTTCATAGCCTGATGCTAATTTTTAAATATGCTTTTGCTTCAGAAGCTAGACGTTTAGCAGTTACTTACATATGCGCATTACCGAACGAGGTTACTGACCCAGCTGGGCAGGCTGATTGTGAGCGAACTTGGCACTAGTCTTGTATATCCCTGGGTAGCAACATTACCGGTGCTTGAACCTCCCCCTCCTTATTGCTTGATTTATAAGCAAGAACGCCAACGAACCACACAGAGACAATAAAACTGAAAATAGTAGTTAATTACAGCCTACCCACGAATTGTGGGTAAAACTAGACGAGGTTTCGGTCTATGCTGAGCCATTATCAAGTCGTTAAGTAAAAGGACACAAATGCAACTAATGTGACATTTTATTGTGGCAACGTTTCGCTCTCCAGGAGCTTTCTCAAGCCGTTACAAGCGTTACAAGGACACAGTGGGCTATTATATACTCTCAAAGTGAGGTGAAATACTAGTGGTGGTCGAGGTAGTAGTGATAAGTAGTAGTAGTAGTAGTAGTAGTAATACAATAAGGTAGAACAATCAATATGCACATGAGTAAAGGTGATAAAACAAATACTTGGGTAGTATAACAATAGGTTAGACAAATATTTTATGCTGGAGGTTGAAATGAAGGCCTGTAGGAGTGTTCCACATCTACGATGTGCTTGTGTTGAATTAGCAGGAGAGACTATGTGATGGTATGGTTAACTGTTTTCAGGAGGATTCTTACCATCACATAGTCTCTCCTGCTAATTCAACACAAGCACATCGGAGTGGAGACTCTAGCCTTCTTATTCAACCTCCAGCATAAAGTCAACTGTTCTCCCAAGTATTTTTCACCTACTCATGTGCATATTGATTGTTCTACCTGTATTACTACTACTACTACTACACTACTTTCACTTACCTCGACCACCACTAATTTCACCTCACTGAATGAATGATTAGTTGCATTTGTGTCCTTTTACTTAACAATTGTCGGTAATTCTACCAATATTATTACATTATCAAGTCGTAATAAGGATATTCAACCTTGGCTGGACATTAAACGGTGTGTTTTACTTTCATGTTATAAGATTGTGTTGTCTTTTTTACTGTCACTTTTTCTAAGTTGTCATATTTAGCTGGTAAAATCGACTACTCTGTTTTTATTACTTTCGTCTTAAAATGGAATCTTTAATTTCACGGGGTGGACCGTTAAGTCAGTGGAAGACATAAAATGACCGAAAGCTCACATGAGGTTTGCGTCAACAATTTTTTCAATATATCGTGATAAACACACACCCTCATCCCCGTCTTATCTGTGTGTTTAGTTATATAGCAAAATAAACATTATTTCTGTTTGGCTAAATGGTACCTTAGGTGCCAACATTTCCAGGTACTCCTCGAGGTGGGTGGGTGGTCTTAGTCTGGGGTGGGCGACCCAACACTCACCTGCTGCTTGGCACCTCTGGGTGAAAATTCACCATGATTCACACTACCCACTCACCCATACCAGAGTTCACTTCCTCCTCCTCCTACCTTACCTCTACTTACTGGCATAACTTATGCTCGCATCTACTTTTAACCAGCTTGTCGAACCTGTCATATTTATTTTAACTTGCTACCCATTTATCCCCTCAGGAGCCCGACCATCTTACCGTTGTTAAATAAGACACATATGCTGATTCTGCTTCTACCAACTTTTCTGCACTCGACTGAAGAAGCCTACTATGTAGGCGAAACGTTTCGGAATAAAGATACGTAACTTGCATATGTGTCTTGTCTAACAACCTGTCGGTATTTTATACCATTTTAATATCCATCTTACCGTCTTACGGAGAGAGAGGGAGAGGGAATGAGAGTTGATTTCAGTTAGAGGCAAAAATGATTTTAACGGTAACAGTAATACATTTATTTAAAAATAACTTTTGCTGGGTAAACGTTAGTAGGTACAATGAGAGTAAGGCAGCGTAGAAGTTAGCATGGTAGAGAACGCTACTCTTTTGAACACACATTGTGGGATCCTGTCCAAGTGCTCGCCTCGTCTCTCCCTTTAACTTCGTTGTTAGAATCCCTCTTTCCCTTCCCTTTCAACACGTACCCTTTAATGGTAGGATATAACTAACATGGAGACATAACCCGGGAAAGAAAGTTTGTATGTTTCGGCCTCTTGAGATCCTCTTTAGCAGATGAAGAGGTTCTTAGACGTCGAAATATGCATATTTAACTGTTTTTGTTAGCATGTCGTTTATATCCTTCCACTAATAAATGTTCATTACACTTTGATACACTAACATAACCTTTAATTTGTAATCTGGAATATCGGGTCAGCCTCTTCATGGATGCGTCTTGCAGGACGAAATAACGAGGATCAAGGAACACTGCAACAGGCCTACTGGTGTATACTAGGTAGATAAGGACCTGCCTTGTATGGGCCAGTTAGTTTGTGCTACTGACTACTGATTGTATAAGAACATAAGAATGGAGGAACCCTGCAGCAGGCCTTCTGGCCCATACAAGGCAGGTCCTTATCAAAGGTAATGTTATATACAATACCGACTAGATGGTAAGCAGCAACCTGAAACCAAGACAGCAATGCTTAACCGTACGTAATAAGGCAAACAGATTACTGGAATTTATATATCAAGAAATATTAGCAACAGAAGTCCAGAAGTTGTACTACAGCTCTACACATCATTAATAAGGCTTCACTTAGATTATACAACTCATTTCTGGTCTCCATATTACACAATATATATAAATTCGTTAAAAAACATTCAGCGAAGAATGACAAAATTAATACACAGCATAAGAAATCTTTCTTATGAAGAAAGATTGAAATCCCTTAAATTACATTCTCTTGTAAGACGAAGAATGAGGAGACATGATTGAAGTGTATAAGTTGAAGATTGGTATTAAGAAAGGGGATATAAATAAGGTCCCGAGGATATCCCTCCAAGAGAGAACCCGTAATAATGGATTCAAATTGGATAAGTTTAGATTTATAAAGGATATAGGAAAATATTTGTTTGGAAATATAGTCGATGAGTGCAGCAGTTTGCCTAGTAGGGTTATTGAAGCTAAAAGAATGGGTAGCTTAAAATTTAGGTAGGATAAATACATGAGTGAGGGGTTGGATTTAAATGGGGACTTTCACATGAGTTAAAAGGGTTATCAAAGCTTATTGCTTTGGTAGCATTGAAAATGTGTTGGGCATATGTTTTTGTTAGTGGGTTGAATTTGAGAAGGACTTGCCCAGAATAGGCCAGTAGGCCTGTTGCAGTGTTCCTCCTTTGACTCAAGAAATCGTAATGACACGATTGCAAACAAACCAGGGTACGGGCGAGGATTGAACCCGCGATGAACGAGTCGTGGGACTCCAGACCGACGCATTAGCCACTGGGCTAACGTGGTGCCTATGCTAACCTTCTTAGGTATAAATATACCTAGTTGGATGAATCTTATTGTAACCAGCTGGCCCAGTGGCTAAGGCGTCGGTCTGGAGTTTTACGACTCATTCACCGCGGGTTCAATCCCTGCCCGTACCCTGGTTTGGTTCCTCTTTTCCTGTGTTCTTATAAGAACATAAGACACATGTGCAACACGTTTCGCCTGTGAGCGGCTTTATCAGTCCAGTACAGAGGCTATTTGAAGGTATTGAAACTTCTGTATTGAATTAATAAAACCATTGTCTTGCAAAATGTCTTCCTAACAATGTTACCTAGGTGTTACACATGTTTTATTAATCATTATTAGTTTGTGATTAGATAGTCTTTTATTGACAGGAGTGATGTATAAGCTGTTTGTCCCCACGCTCTGTACATTTACTCAGGCTATGTAATTCTGTCCTCGTAATCTGTAACATTTTTCCCATGCTTTAAATGTATTCCTGCGCTCTGTAATTTTTAACACTCGCTTCCTTGATAGAATTCAGGGTGTGATGCAAGCAGCACAGTAGAGTAGAAGGGTATACGCTGCCACACACGCACCCATGTGCTCTCTGGCCAGGTGCCAATGTTTGTATACCTTTTCATTAACTATCATGCTCTTGTTCATCTTACACTTCCTCTTGTGCTTGGCGTTATTTCTCTTTTGGTGTGACTTCTTATTTTCCTCCATGTCTGTCCGCTGGTTTAATATGTATTATGCTTTGTCTTGTTTCGTTTATCTGTATATGTTCCCAGCCAATGTATTGTCTTTGTTCCCCAAATGTAGAAAAGGGGTCATCATTCCGAATATTTCTAGACCTCAAGGAAGAGAAATATATTCAGGTCAATCTCACTCCATAATCACATCACGACCTTTCCTGCTAAATAGTAAGGCACAAACTCAACATTTGTTCCCGTCAGGGGTGTCTTGATGTTGGGGAAGGGCTCTTGATACAGGTTATTTCAAACCAGTCAGTCTCCACTTGCCTTAATGTTCACAACCACTTTTATTAACCATGCTTTTATATATCATATTTCATTACCTTGTATAATTTCCTTTATGATTATTTTCCTGGGAATGAGGGCAGTTAACTTTGTGCGGGGAAAGGGTTTGATTGTATCCCCATCTTCTGGGAGTGAAGAACCAATCATGACTGCAAACAATTTTTTTTATTCTGTGAAAAAAAAAAATCAGCTCTTCATCCTACCTATTGTTAACTGTGTCAGCTTTTTTTTTTTAGGTTTAAATGGATCGATGGCAAAGGGGGGGGAACGGGTAGGTCGGGGCTGAGCTGCAAGCAAAAAGGGGTTAGTCAGTTTTCCCGTTATATCTGTAACTTCCCTTTGGGGGTTTTTAAATAAACTTTGGCTTTTACTAAAATATTGTTTCATTAGCTTAATAAAAAAAATCTGGGTGATGGAAAAAAAGGGGGTATATAAATGTTAAAAAGGGGTTTTGGGGGAAAACAAATTTGTTTGACGGGGTTTTTCATCTTTAAAGGGGCCTTTGGGGGGGTTAAAAAAAAAAAAAATCAAAATTTTTATTTCTTTGTTTAGAAATTCAAACTTTTTACATGTGGTAAAGTATTTTAAGCAAAAAGAAGGTCCTATTAAAAAAAGAGCATTTCGGGCGACTAATGAATAAAAAAAGTTAAATTAAAAAAAAAAATTGTTAAATTGTTATAAGGTGTTGGTTAATGCTGTACTTTGAAATTTTGGGCCCCCTAATGGTCGGAAACTTTAATTTGATTAAGACTTTATCAGTGTTTAACAAACCCTTTTTAAAACCCGACGTGTGAAAGCTGTATATGTGGGCCCCAACCGAGATCCTCTCCTAGGGATTTATTAACCATTGATCAATGTTCAGAAATCTGTGGCGTTCTTGGCTTTGGAATCGTGATCCTATGTTTTTTTTTGGGGATAAAGGGAAAACTTCCCCCCTGTTAACATCCTAGTCAATCGGGCTGGGGGGAAATTGACCCCACCGTTTTATAAAAAATGACCGGTTTTTGGGGCCCAGGAGGTTGTCCAACTTCCTGAAATCTCTGTATGATTTTTGTGGTTTTTAACCTTTTTTTTTTTAAAAAATAATCTTAAAGGCCCGCCCTCAAGTATTTTCTGTATACATATTTTTAAAAAATATCTTATGTTCAGGGGGAACAATCGGGGTGTTTTTAAAATTTTTTGCGGACATTATACGACTCTTGTCATTGTTCTGCTCTCTGTCTTAAAAAAATTTTTTTGTTGGTAGAATTGGGGGGAAATTTTGTGGCAACGTTTCCTCTCCAGGGCTTTGTCTAAATTTCCGGGGGTTTAATTTTTAATTTTTGGGCCCCCCGGGTATATTTTAAAAAATTTAAAATTGGAAATTAAAATTTTTTTTTCCCTTTCCCCCCCTTTCCTTTTTAATTTTTGGGGGATTTTTTAAAACCCCCCTTGTTTCCCTTTTTTTGGGGTTAAACCCAAAACCTTAAAAAAAAGTTTTTTGGAAAAAAAAAAAGGGGGGGTTTTCCAAAAAAAAATAAAAAAAACCAAAATTTTTTGTTACATTTTTCCTTTTTTCCTAAAGTCTTAAAAGGTTTGGGGGGGACAACAACCCCTTTAAGGGTTTTATTGAGGCTTTTTAAAATGATTTGGGGGAAAAGGGGGCCCCCCAAAATTTACTTTCCCCTTTTTTTTGGGTTTTTAAAGTTTCATAATCCCCCCCCGGGGCATTTTCCTGGCCTTTTGGGGAAAAATTTTAAAAAAAAATTGGAAAAAATTTGGGGGAAAATTTTTTTCCCAAAGGCCCCCCAAAAACCCTAAAAGGGCCCCCAAAGGGTAAATTTTTTTGGGACTCCATGAAAAATCCCAAAAAAAACTTTGGGGGGAAAGGATTAAAAAATACTTTAAAAAAACCCCCCTGTTTTGGGGCCCGGGGGAAAATTTTAAGGGGGGGAAGGGCGAAAAATGGGTTTAATTTTTCGGGGGGGGGCCCCAACGTTAAAAAGGTTTTCACAGGGGCCCCAAAAAGGGGCAAACCAAAAAATTTGGGGGGCAATTAAGGAAAGGGGTTTTTGGGGGGTTTTAAAAGGGGGCCCTTTTTGGTCGGGGGCCCTAAACCCCCTTTTTTTGGGGGGGGGGTTGGGGGAAAGGGGTTTCAGTTTTTCCCCGGGGTGCGAAATGTTTTAAAAAACAAAAAAGGGTTTGGGGGGGGAGGGGAAGGGGGGCCCTTTCTTTTTTCCCGGGAAAGGAAAATTTAAAAGGAAAGGGGAAAAAGGGTTTACCTCTTGGGGAAAATGAGATTTTAAGTCCCGGGAAAAATGGGAAAAGGAAAGGGGGGGTAAGTGGGGAAAAAGGGGAAAATTTTTGCCACTGCACCTGGGGGAGTAAAAAGGGGGGAAAGGAAAGGGAAAAAGGGAAAACCCGGTAAATTCCGTGGGGACCTGTTTTAAAAATTTTGGGGGGGGTTTTCCCCGAAAAAGGGGAAAAATTTTTAAATTTAAAAAAAGGTTTTTAAAAGGAAAAGGGTTTGGGGAGGAAAAAATTCCCCTCTTTTTTCCCGGGGGGTGTTTTAAAATCAAAAGGGGGGGGGGGGGAAAAGGGGAAAAAAATTACGGGGCCCCCCTAATAAGGGGGGGTAGCGAAATTTCCGGGGGGGTTGGGGGACTCACAGGAAAGGGGGTAAAATGGCCATGTTTTTTAAAAAAATAAAAAATAAAAAAAGGGGAAAAAGGGGAAAAAAATTCTTTTTCCCAGGGGGGGGGGGAATTATTTGGAGAAAAAAATAAAAAAAAAGGGGTTGGGGGAAAAAAAATTTCGGGGGTTTGGGAAAAGGGCCCCCAAAATTTTCGGCCCCCAGGGGAAAAAGGGGAAAAATTTTTTTTTTCACAGGAAGATACTAAATATTCCAAAAAAATTTTATTTTAAAAAAAGGATGATAGAAAAAATTCCCCAGTTAGGGTCACAAGTGCCCCCGGCCCCTTTGACAAATAGAAAAATTAAAACCTAAAAAATCCCCGGGCCCCCGATGAACTGTATGCGGGGGTTTTAAAAAAGGGAAAGTAAAGGGGCAACCCCAAAACCCATGGCTAATTTTTTCCAACATATCACTGCAAACTGGCATTTTCCCGAAAGGGGAAAATGGCAAATGAAAAACCTATTTTCAAAGCGGGGGACAGGCCCCTTTGTTTGAACTAAAACCAATAACCCCCCTCCATAGTGGAAAAATTTAGGGGAAAATAATTCCCGGGCAATTTTCCCCCCATCAAAACATAAATTAATAAAAGAATCTCAGCACGGGTTTTAAAAAAAGGGGGTTCCTCCCCTTTAAAAAATTTTAAAATTTTTTTTACTAAGGTGTTTGAGGGGTAGATCATGGTAATGAATATGATATTGTGTATTTTGGACTTCAGTAAGGTTTTTGATAGAGTCCCACATCAGAGACTATTGAGGAAAATTAAGGCACACGGAATAGGAGAATTTTTTTCCTGGATAGAGGCATGGTTGACAAATAGGCAGCAGAGAGTTTGCATAAATGGGAGAAATCAAGGGGGGAAGCGTCACGAGCGGTGTTCCACAGGGGTCGGTATTGGGCCCTTGTTCACAATCTACATAAAGACATAGATGAGGGAATAAATATCGACATAAGCAAGTTTGCCGATGACACCAAAATAGGCCGTCCAATTCATTCAAATGAGGACATTAGAGCACCCCAGGAAGATTTGAATAGACTGATGCAGTGGTCGGAGAAGTGGCAGATGCAGTTTAATATAGATAAATGCAAAGTTCTAAATATTGGACAGGACAATAACCATGCCATATATAAACTAAATAATGTAGATCTTAATACTACTGATTGCGAAAAGGATTTAGGAGTTCTGGTTAGCAGTAATCTAAAACAAAGACAGCAGTGCATAAGTGTTCGCAATAAAGCGAACAGAATCATGGCTTCATATCAAGAAGCATAAATAATAGGAGTCCTCAGGTTGTTCTTCAACTCTATATATCCTTGGTTAGGCCTCATCTAGATTATGCTGCACAGTTTTGGTCACCGTATTACAGAATGGATATAAATGCTCTGGAAAACGTACAAAGGAGGATGACTAAGTTGATCCCATGTATCAGAAATCTTCCCTATGAAGATAGACTGAGGGCCCTGAATCTGCACTCTCTAGAAAGGCGTAGAATTAGGGGGGATATGATTGAGGTGTATAAATGGAAAACAGGAATAAATAAAGGGGATGTAAATAGCGTGCTAAAAATATCTAGTATTGACAGGACTCGCAGCAATGGCTTTAAGTTGGATAAATTCAGATTCAGGAAGGATATAGGAAAGCATTGGTTTGGTAATAGAGTTGTCGATGAGTGGAACAAACTCCCGATTACAGTTATAGAGGCTAAAACGTTGTGTAGTTTTAAAATAGGCTAGATAAATATTGAGTGGGTGCGGGTGGGTGTGAGTTGGTCCTGACTAGCTTGTGCTACTAGGTCAGATGCCGTGCTCCTTCCTTAAGTGAATGTAACCTGACCTGGCTGGGTCGGGGCATTGGCTTAAGCCGGTGGGTGACTTGGACTTGCCTCGCATGAGCCAGTAGGCCTGCTGCAGTGTTCCTTCTTTCTTATGTTCTTATAATGAGAACCTTCAAAACATGAGATGCCAAACCATTGATGATCGTGTTTGAGTACTTGTTCTCTCTAGGCTGGAATACCACTGTATATTAACAGCCCATTTTAAGGCGGACAAAATTGCAATCTTGGAGTATTTACAGAGAACCTTCACTACACGTGTAAGTTCAGTCAAGCACCTAAATTATTGGGAACGTTTGAATTCCCTCGACCTATAGTCCCTGGAGGAAAATGCTAGAATAATATATTTGTCCCAGTTTTGCACACACATCACGTTCAATGAACACAAGAGGCTCAGCAAACTATGCAATATAGTAAGTATCCTTAATGAAAAGCAGGAGTGTCATGAGTACACTGTTTGGAGGTCATCGGTTCCATTCCCAAACAGTTCAAGTCACTCGTGAACATCATACCTTTATTTTCCTATTGAAAGACAGTTGATAATCTGTGGTTATTGAGTGTTTTCTACTGATGTGACTCATACTTATTTGTATCGTTCACAAAAGGTAATACAAATTTGTGGTTAGTGTTTTTATTTATGTTTACTGGAACTTGTATGTTACTATTTTTCTTGATCTGTGCTAAAAATCAATATCGGTTCCCTACTTTTCCTTTTATACCTGTTGGTAGCGTGTCCTCAAAAACCTTTGCAAAATTCATGTAGATTATATATTTTTGTCTTTTCCTTCCCAGACCTCTGTGATTTTGTCATAGTAAACTAATGTTGTGATAGACCAAGGCAAAATATTTGTTTCGTTTTTAGTGGATAGCGTTTTGTTGGCGTCATGAATTAACATTGAACTCAAGTTAAAAAATACACCAAGTTAATAGACAGAAAATTAATCAGCAGAATAGACAGAAAATTAATCAGCAGAATTAAATCTTCAGAGTCCTCGATGGCCACACTTGCAGAGGATCTCTTATGCCAAGGCATGCGTTGTTTTTGTTTTTTTCCGACGTAGACCTTGATAATGGAGTATCACGGGACTATGACCCATGAGTGTATTAGAATGCACCGAGTGAGAGTTACGACATGCATCCATAAACATGTGTGAATGACCAAGGTCACTGCAAGATGAAACCACACTTATCGGCAGAGGTTTCCCCATTACTGGCAGATACCCTTATTTTGGGGCAAGGTGCACCTCCAGTTTAACATTGTGTACCCCAGTATGGGCACGGTCAGGGTCTACAAGGTGTACCCCAGTATGGGCACGATCAGGGTCTACAAGGTGTACCCCAGTATGGGCACGGTCAGGGTCTACAAGGTGTACCACTAGTATGGGCACGGTCAGGGTCTACAAGGTGTACCACTAGTATGGGCACGGTCAGGGTCTACAAGGTGTACCCCCAGTATGGGCAGGGTGTATCTCCCTCTTCCCCAGTCAAGACAACGTCAGACTACAAGATGTGCCCCAGGAGTCCACTCACTATACTCAGAGCATCAACGAAAATAATTTTCAGTGGGCATGTCAGCCTAGCATATGAACATAAGAATAGTGAACAGTGCAGAAGACCTAGCAAATGCTGTGCAGGTCCGATTGTGGTCCATCACATAGTTGTAATTATGTAAATGGTATATCGATAATGGTATTGTTGAACATTAATGGTCAAAGGCGTCTTGGAATTTGGTGAGTTTCTCGGGAGGCGTGCTAAGATATCGGGGGTTAGATCCCCAGCTAGTCGCAGTATTGTTAATTCCTTAAAAACACTCTTTCGTGGATGCATTAACTAACACACACACACACACACACACACACACACACACACACACACACACACATGATAACATAAGATACTGAGAGGAATTGACAAAGTGGACAGAGACAGAATGTTCCAGAGATGGGACACAACAACAAGGGGACACAGTTGGAAGTTGAAGACACAGATGAATCACAGAGATGTTAGGAAGTATTTCTTCAGTCACAGAGTTGTCGGGAAGTGGAATAGTTTAGGAAGCGATGTAGTGGAGGCAGGATCTATACATAGCTTTAAGCAGAGGTATAATAAAGCTCATGGCGCAGGGAGAGTGACCCAGTAGCGGCCAGTGAAGAGGCGGGGCCAGGAGCTTTGACTCGACCCCTGCAACCACAACTAGGTGAGTACGTACACACACACTCACTTCAGCTGGTTTCAAAACTTGGCCAAACTTATAGTATACATCCTCATCCCCAAGATGCGACTCGTGAAAGTTTACTCTCACCTTTGTACCTAATTATATGGGTAGGTGACCAGAGTCAGCAGGTGTAATGAAACTTGCCCACGCCGCCAGGAATCGAACCGGGGACTTTATGATTATGAATTGAACGATCAACTTGTTAAAATAATGTTTAAATTTGTTAAAAGCGTATTAGCGATTTTAAGGATGAAGTATAAATTATTGTTTATAATAGTGTTTCCCTGGAAAAGAGATGGTGGTAGTGCCACACTGGGCATCCAGGCATTAACAGTACGATGAGAACTAAACTGAATACCCGGTCAGTGACCGTACCACACGGAGCAGCCCGGCAGTGCCAAGATAACTTGGTTTACTCACTTGGTAAGGTTGTCTCACTTGGTTTCACTCTTGTATACTTAGACGCCAACACGGGTGCATTTGTGCAGCTCCCTGGCTGCAGATGTTCTTATAGTACTAGAGAATTAGGCGACTTGTACACTAGTTCTTCCAACACTTGTGGTGATATTCCTTGCCTTCTACACTAGTTCGACCATCACTAGTGATATTAGTCGTCTTTATGCGCTAGTTTAACCATCACTAGTGATGTTAGCTGCCTTTACACGGGTCACTGTAACTAGCAAGGTATGCAATTTCACTGTTTCCACTGTAACTAGTGAGGGGTACTGATACTGGAACAGCGGCATCACAGTTCATTATATTTATACCTGTTAATATTGAACTTAGGCCTTTAGCTGAGTGTGGAATCATTTATCTATATTATAAACAACAACGGGCGTAAAACTTATCCCTGTGGAACACCACTTTTTACAGATCCCCACTCAGATTTAACCCCATTTATTAACTCTGCTTTCTGTTCGTGAGCCATGACTCGATCCATGACAGCACTTTTCCCCCAATGCCATGAGCTACCACTTTCTTTATCAGTCTCTGGTACGGTACTCTATCAAAAGCCTTATTAAAATCCAAATAAACAATATCGAATTCTTTATCATGATCAACAGCCTCAAAAGCTTTACTGAAGAAAGTATAATGAGCAGTATGCAAGCGGTTGGGTAAGTCAGGTTAATCAGAGCTAGGTGACAGTGTAAACAAACCCTTACCATTCACTGGTGGGACCACAATAATCTACCCGCATCCTGTCCCCACAGCAATAAGTGCATTGAGCACCTGGCCACGCTCGCTAGGGAAATAATGACACACACTGCTGGTTACACCACCACGTTCATAGATGTCTGTCACCACCACTATATTATTTCATGGGGAGGCTCTGAATCCGTAGGGGGTCATACAGTGCCTTGGGGAATGGGAGACAATCACACTTGATCCACGGTAAGGGAGAGTAGCTTCAATTCTTAGATGAAGAGCCCTCCAGCTCCATGGAGCTGAAGTCTTCTAAAGACTGAGGGACTGACCACCTCAAATACTTTTTCTCCAAGGTTGATGGACTGATTACATCATCTCTTTTTCATTATTACTGCTGCCTTTGTATTTGACTGAAGAAGCCTACTGTGTAGGCGAAACGTTTCATCAATAATAATACTCAACTGTTTACACATGTTCACCCATCAAAGATGTTGAATTTTGAAGGTGAACCTCCTGTGAATCTAGACTGGGGGGGGGGTACTGGAGTTGGAGGGGTGAGAGTAAGTCCGCCTCGACCCAATGTGCTGGCTACACCAGGGTGTAGCCCACTAGCAGAACCATTGGTCACTTCACACTTCAAGAGGGGGGGGGATGCCTTGATGCTCCTGAAGGTCTCTTGATCCAAGAAATTGGAGCTTCTATCCTCTTCCTCGAAACAAGTCTGGTCAATGCCATTCGTTCCATTCCTTATGTGCTTTATAACCCTTACGGATTTAGCGTTTTTCCAGTCCGTGGAGAATCTGTGCTATTGGTACATTTTATTTTGTATTTAATAAAAACTGGATACATCAGCATTGTGCTGCTACACTATGAGAGTTACACAGTGGAAACAAAGTTAATTATTTTTCCTTGTTACATTCCATCACTCATGAAGGGTGTAATAATGTTGTTAGCATTACCCACAGTATGTTAGGTACAAGGACAACACATGTGCAACTAATGCGACATTTTTATTGTGGCAACGTTTCGCCCTCCATGAGATTTGTCAAGCCGTTGCCACAATAAAAATGTTGCGTTAGTTGCACATGTGTCCTTTTACCTAACACTCATAGAAGATGTTGAAATGTGTCAGCCTGAGCTGGGAGACTTTAGTAGGGCAATGAGGATACCGTCAAGTGCTCCAACAAGGGTTCGTCAGCTGCGGTAATTTGAGGATTGAGGTTTTGAGTGTCATCCGCAGTTCTGAGTGTTGGAGGGAGCCATTAAAGTGTTTAAAAACATTATTATGATCAATTAGATAAACAGACTGGACGTGGAGTTAACTCTCCTCCCGCAGCCACAAAGATATCAGCACAATCACGCACTGGCGATAACTGTAAGTAAAGAGTCATTTGTGGTTTAACTGAGCCAAGGGGCTGTTACCACACGCGCGCACACACTCTCCAGGGGTCACTTTAACAAAGTCAGTAGCGTGGAAGACCATCTTGACAAGTAAAATAAGTTTCAGTGCATCTCGCCTGCACATCTGACGTCAATTTCCTCCACCATGTATTAGAATCGAGTGAATAAAGCACAAACTTTACACTAAAATATTCTTCTACTGTGTTAATGTTACATTTACCAGGGAATTATAGTCGTTTTCATTTGCCAACAAATTGTATATAGCTTACACGTTTGATTATAATGATGAATTTTTGACTCTTAAATATGATGGCAATTTTTGTTGTAGTTTGTATCATTGTAGACGGTGGTCGGAACCCTCATCCAGTTACTGTCATAGAAGTCCTGCTCTGAGTCGGGGTCCTGGGGAAGATTATCTCCCAGCCATTATTATTATTAAAAGGACACAAATGCAACTAATGTGACATTTTATTGTGGCAACGTTTCGCTCTCCAGGAGCTTTCTCACGCCGTTACAAGCGTTACATATAATAGCCCACTGTGTCCATGTAACGCTTGTAACGGCTTGAGAAAGCTCCTGGAGAGCGAAACGTTGCCACAATAAAATGTCACATTAGTTGCATTTGTGTCCTTTTACTTAACATATTGTCGGTAATTCTACCAATATTATTACATTATTATTATTATTGTAGGCATTCACGTTCAACTCAATGAAGGAAAGGACAGGGACAGATCCAGTTCCTTGAACCAAGTACCCCTCACCAGCATCAGGCACCCTTTTCCCCTCATCATTCGATAAATAGAAGGAAAACTTAATCGAGCAAAAACTAGCATTGAATGCTAGTGAGAAACTCAACGTATAACACCTGAGCAAAGTGAATCTCGCCGATGCCACCCTAACGCAGCAAATATCGGTTCCATGTTTTGATGTACGACAGCTGCATCAGATTTAGCTTAGACCTGCGGGTCGCTAGCAGCAACAGGCTGCTAGGATGTGAGGATGTCTGGCCTCAGGCTGTGCAACGAGGGTAAAAGAACCTTCAAAACTGGTTAGAGGCAGCCTCCACATCTGTGCGTATCCCCATCACTTGCCCCAAACATTTGACACGTCCAGCAATCCTCACCCTCGACACGTTCTCATATCCTACCTCACTGTATTGCTTCTGAACACACACAAGGTAGGTCGTGGCTTAATGGGTTCGTGCAGAAGCCGATGGCACTTGTTGCAACAACCACATTATTGCACACACCACTATCGTGTTCGTGTTCAGTGCCTCGTACACAGTGACTTCACTTTTTTTTCCTCTTTATCTCCTTCGTTTTGTTTGTGAAATTTATTTGTCCCTATTTAAGATTTTATACCATTTCCAACTCGCTTATCTAACGGAGATACGATAGTCTAATGCCGGACTTGTACTTCGAACGTTGTAGTACTAGTGTTAAGTTCGACCACATGTTGTCAACATTTAATAGTCATAAGCGCTTAAAAAGTATATACAAGTGCGATTGTGGTGTAACGCAAAAATGTGTGATAAGGGAATTACTAGAAGTGTGGGTAGATGGATCTTAAACTTTATAACCATTAGAACACGAAGATTAATAATAAAGAGAGTTAAGTCGGAGGCGGCTACAAAAGCTGTGTTCCACGAGGTACAGTACTTGCTCCCATCCTCTTACTCTTCCTCATATCTGATGTAGACACAGATGTAAACTGTATCTTCCTTTGTTGGTGATACTAGAATTTGCAAGAAAGTGACATGCACTGAAGACACTGCAAATCTCCAAGCAAAGCGGATATTAACCAAGTCTTCCAATGTACCATAGAAAACAATATGAAGTTCAGTGAAGAAAAAAATCAATTACTATTCTATGAAAACTTGAGGAAATAAAAGATAGATCGGAGTATAAAAACAAATTCTAACCACGTAACAGGGCAGGAAACTAATGTGAAGGAGTAGGGAGAGATAATGTTAGAGAATTTAACTTTCAAAGATCACAACACTGCCATTATCACAACTAGGAAATTGATAGGACGGATAATGAGAACCTTCAAAACAGAGGATGCCAAGCCATTGATGATCTTATGTCACTTGTTCTCTCTAGGCTGGAATACTGCTGTACACTAACGTCCCCTTTCAAGGCAGGCGAAATTGCGGATCTGGACAATATACAGAAAACTTTCACTGCACGTATAAGTACAGCCAAGCACCTCAGTTACTGGGACAGTTTGAAGTCCCTTGACCTTTACTTCTTGGAATGCAGGCCAGAAACATGCATCATAATTTACACATGGAAAAACATAAAGGGACTTGGTCCCAAATCTGCACTCAAAAATTTCTCCCTACAAAAGCAAAAGACTCTGCAAGCGGTGCAACATTTCCCCAAGGAAAAGCACGGTGCCATGAGTACACTGATAACATAATAAGTGTTAGGGGCCGAAGACTGTTCAACTGTTACCTCCCAGCATACATAAGGGGGATTACCAGTAGACCCCAAGCTGTCTTGAAGGAGCTGAAAGGATACCTAAAGTCAGTACCCGACCAGCCGGGCTGTGGTTAGTACGTTGGATTGCGTGTCACCGGCAGTAACAGCCTGGTTGATCAGGCCCTGATCATCCATGAGGCCTGGTCATGGATTGGGCCGCGGGGGCATTAATCCCCGGAACACCCTCCTGTTAGCCACATATGTCAGTTTTGGAACAATAACGAAAGGTGCATGACAATGTAGACCAGTAGACAGATTTGAAACCAAAGTCACATATTGGTGTAAGCTTTCTGTACAGCCTAGCCCATTCAAGAGGCGCACCTTGATGCTGGTGAAGGGCTCTTGATTAAAGGAATTAGTTACCCTCCCATATATAGTTCAAGCCTAGTTACCTCACTCCTCAGGCGCTGTTAAGAGCTCACGAACTTCGCATTTCCTCAGGAATGTAATTATTGTATGTAATGTTTAACTGCAGTTCGCTGTATAGTGTACTTGCTGTATTACTCCATCTGTTAGGCGGTAATTACACTTTTAAAATATGCAAATAATGCATTTTAAAATATGAAAATACATTTAAAAATGTGTAAATAATTTTAAAATATGTAAATAATAATTTTAAAAGTGTGTAAATAATACATTTTAAAATACTATGTAAATAATACTTATTTAATATTTAACCACACACCAATTATATTTACCCCCCAAAAATTATAATGTAAACCTGTATTATATTTTATATCGGCAGCCTAATTGACCAGGCTAGCACCAGACGAGCTTGGCCCATGGCAAGTTTTAAAACCAACTAAGGTAGGATGACCCAAAGGGAAAAAAGACTAATGTTCAGTATTACTCATTCAGTACCTGCCTTGCCAGAAATGTGAGGACAACACAATCTGAATCACATTCCGAACTGCAACTACAATATCCCGATCGTCCTTCTTAATGAAGGCAATGTACTACTTCCTTTCTCCAGGATTCATGTCCGGCTAACCAGGTCTCTGAATCTCTAACAGCACCTCAAGCTAAACCCCTATCTTCACTTCGATCTAACACGCTAACAGAAGTCTGCTGGGTGTTGAACTCCTTCCACCCCAGGTTTATATATCCTCTTGGTTATCCTATTCTGCTTTTAACTCTGAATATCCAAAGCACCTCAACAACTCCTCCTTAGCTCTGTCACTTATACTTTGTAGATTAATACTTCAGAGAAACGACATGTTGATAAATTACACATGTGCAACACTTTGGTGTCTTTATTGAGGAAACGTTTCCCCACACATTGTCTTCATCAGTATTGCACATGTGCCTAATTTATACTCTCTGGATTCTTGGCATGATAGTCACCTCACGCATTGCTTTCCAGCATGACGTCTCTACTGCCTCCACTAGCGATGTCAATATATACATGTAACATTTAGTATATATACATATAATAGTTATATGTAATATACTTGCATACACATGTGGATCTCTTATAATATTCCACTGTGTGACCATTGCAATTAGTGGAAGCAAAGGAAGCCTGTTCCCGCTCAGAAGGGAAAATATGTCATTGAGGATGCGCTATTGAGGTATCCTCCACTTATTAGTTTTTGTATGAATTCTGTCAAGAATAAATTGTCACGAACTTTCAGCTGATGGTTTGTTACTTGCTGACTTCCATGCTGTATAGGTTTTTGTATGACATTGGATTCTTGTGTGATGGTACTGGGTTTTTCTTATGTTATGGTACTCTGTCTATCAGCGTCCCCCAGCTTCTGATGCTCCAGTCTGACTGACCAGAGAGAAAGGGTGCATTTGCAGGACTTAAAATGAAGGTGCACAGTAACCACTTAACGAAGGGCAAAAAAATATTCCTTGGCCATGAACTAAAGTTATAAAGCTTGTCAAATATAAAGTAAAGATACAGACATTAAATAAAATAGACAATGCGAGGTCCCCTTTGAGCTTAAGGCCCGGGCCAAATGGCCCTCCTGGCCACCCCTCTCTGAGTGGCCCTGCATCCAAGGTAAAAAGAAATATAATTTGAAATGTTTTACTTTAATTTTTTTTATATTTCTATCGTATATGTCTTAAATTTTACAATATGAAGATTAACACTAACATATATAAAATACAAATTGTAAGTTTATAATTTTCTAAACTTGTAGTATCACTTTATTCTGCGTAAAACACCATAAGAAATTATTCATATAAATAGGAAAAACTGCAATAACTTTACAAAATAATTCACCTAATTAGGGGTAACTTACGTAAGAGTTCAATACCTGGGGGGACATTGTCAGGCTTCTCTTGTGCTATATTTTACATTTTACTAACGATAGCAGACCTTTCCCTGCAGCCTAGACCCCAGTCCCGATGTAACTAGTTTATGTTTCATGGTGCGACTAGACGCTCCTCCAGTGCTCATTACTGATTTTCTCATCATATACAAAGCTATCTTGGGAAAATTAATGGTTGCCTGCGCACTTACCTGCACAATAACACACATATTAAATGCATAAATACATAAATGCACTTACCAAGACATGTACTCTTAATCAGTGTTAATGTAGATTTTTTCTAAACTCATTGATATTTCTTTATTTATTTTTTGGCTTCAGAATGAAACAGCTTTATAGTTTAATTGGATGTTATATTTCAGTGTTAAGTATAAATACATAGACTGCACTAAACTTTACAGTTAATATATCATATTGTTGATAAATGGCTCAGAGAACCGACAAGTTGATAAATTAGACACATGTGTAACACTTTGGTATCTTTATTGAGGAAACGTTTCGTCACACAGTGGCTTCATCAGTCCTATAGAAAGAATAATGGTGAAGATCAGGAGTTTGAGGTAATCAGTCCCTCAGCCTGAAGTCGATATAATCAGTCTTATATACACTGTACTAAATGTCAGTCCATCAATCTTGAAAGATTGATGGATTGATTACATCGACTCCAGGCTGAGGGACAGAGTACCGCAAACTACTCCTGATCTTCACCATTCTTCGTTGTATAGGACTGATGAAGCCACTGTGTGGAAAAACGTTTTCACAATAAAGGTACCTATCAGTTTTATCACATTGTTGAAAAGGATGGGAATAAACACCAGTATGTACGTGCTGCCGAGATCTGGTCGACACAATCTTGGAATATCCACAGGGAATCCCAAACCACTCCCCCTCCCCCACTCCCCTATGACCCTTCCACCTCCCCCACACGCACCTGTGACCCCCACTTCTATCCCACCTCTCCAAAACTTACCTGTGACCCCCCACTTCCCATATCCCACCTCCCCCACACTCACCTCCTGTGTTCCTCCCACTTCACCTCCCACCTCTGCTGAAACGAACCCTCTGAAACTCCCGTAGCTTCTGAACCCTTAATGGAAGACCTGATATTTGCACTACCCTGCTGAAGTTTCTCAGTCTGGCACATTGCAGTACGGAAATCCACGCAGTGGGATACAGTATGACAGGGAAATAGCTCATTTTTGTTCCCATTTTGTAACTTACGTAGAATAAGGTAGCAGCACGTTGCCGACGTATCCAATTTTGCTAAATGAAAAGATACCCCACCACTCACCTTTCCCTCACACTCACCTTTCCCTCACACTCACCTTTCCCTCACACTCACCTTCCTCACATATATAATCCTCCGGTCTGCTCTCACAAGTTCACAGGTGATTCACAAAACATCGACACTCGAGAGGAAGCTGTACAGTGGTTGATTTGAGTAGAGAGAGAGAGAAAAAAGACTACGTTTCAGTCAGTCTTGGGCCATTAAGTCACAAGTGACCCAGGGCGGACCGAAACATCGTCTGTAGTTTACATAAGAATGGAGGGGCACTACAGCAGGCCTGCTGGCCCATACAAGGCAGGTCTTTCTCAAAACCAACCATTCCCACCTACATACTTCTCCAGCCTTTTCCCAAAGCTGCCCAAGAATTTGCTTCAATGCCTCTCGAATTTTTTTTGTGAATTATTCCAGCCGCGGTATTGTGAGTTCTGTTCCACACAGTAATTCACTGTCCACAACTCCCACACTCGTAGGTATTCCCCCCCACACTACTACTACTACTCTCACAGGTATTCCCCTCTCCCTTCCCTACACGCTTGGGTAATCCAACACACACCTCCCCCCCTTTCCCTTCGCCACAGGTAATCCACTACCACTGCTTTACCCTCACCTCTCTTTCTTCCCCCCCCACACACGCACAAGCTTGACATCTGGTCTAGCAACTGGCTTCTCGAATTCAATCCCACCAAATGCAAAGTCATGAAGATCGGAGAAGGGCAAAGAAGACCGCTGATAGAGTACAGGCTAGACGGACAAAGGCTACAAACCTCGTCAAAGGAAAAAGACCTTGGGGTGAGTATAACGCCAAGCACGTCTCCGGAGGCACACATCAACCAGATAACTGCGGCAGCATATGGGCGACTGGCAAACCTGAGATTAGCGTTCCGTTACCTTAACAAGGAATCGTTCAAGGCACTGTACACCGTGTACGTCAGGCCCATACTAGAATATGCAGCACCAGTCTGGAACCCACAACTGGTCACGCACGTAAAGAAACTAGAGAAAGTGCAAAGGTTTGCGACAAGGTTAGTTCCACAACTCAGGGGACTGTCCTATGAAGAAAGGTTGAGGGAAATAGGACTAACAACACTGGAGGAAAGAAGGGTCAGAGGAGACATGATAACGACATACAAAATACTACGGGGAATCGACAAGGTAGACAGTGACAGGATGTTCCAGAGAGGGAACACAGAAACAAGGGGACACAACTGGAAGCTGAAGACTCAGATGAGTCAACGGGATGTTAGGAAGCATTTCTTCAGCCATAAAGTAGTCGGGAAGTGGAATAGTCTAGAGAAAGATATAGTGGAGGCAGGAACCATACATAGTTTTAAGACAAGGTATGATAAAGCTCATGGAGCAGGGAGAGCCGAGACTCAGTAGCGGACAGCGAAGAGGCGGGGCCAGGAGTCTCGACCCCTGCAACCACAATTAGGTGAGTACACTAGTCACAGAATCACTAGATTTTACTATGTCTTCGCTTGGTTAACTCCAATTAATTCATGGATTGGAAAGGGTGTGAGCCGGGGTGAATGAGGTCCCACGTGGAGGATACTACGTCTGTGTTGGGGAAACAGCCAGAACCATGGACCCGAGGAACATAAAGGTGCTTGCAACCGTGTGATGTGGACGACGCATGCGTGTAACATCTCAGCACACATGGTTGCATCGTGTGGTTGGGGAGGGGGGGTTAGACTAATATTTAAAGAAAATTATTTACTTTAGACTCGTTCTTAGAAACCTCAGTGATTGCGATTTCAGACACAATCAAAACTCAGGATGATTCAGCATGTCTTAGGATTCTTGCCAGAGTGGTCCTACGCAACCAGGATAACACCATTATGTGACGTGATCCCGACCCCTCTTCTCTGACTATCTGATTTTTTTTAGGTCGTACCTAATCCTTCTCTGCTGTATATATATACGCTCCGCTTTCAGTTGGCCCCATCGAAATTCAAAAAGCCTCCAGTGGTGAAGTCTCCTTAAGGGTAGCATTTAAAGTGGGTTGGGCAAGTGTTTTTGTTAAGCGAGTTTGGGTTTGAGAAAGACTTGCCTAGTATGGGCCAACAGGCCTGCTGCAGTGTTCCTCCATTCTTATCTTCTTAAATTGTCTTTTTTTGTGCTTATGTCTGTCTGTCTCTCTGGGGAAAGAGAGAGAGAGAGAGAGAGAGAGGGGGGGTGTAGACGCCAACGGCAACAGCGAGTGTGGTCTAGTGTGTGTGTTGGTGTAAGAGAAGGTAAACTGGGTGAGACGGGTGTTTGTTACCCTGGAGTAGGGAGAGAGCTAAAGGTAGTAAGGTAAAAAAGCAGGAACAGGTGATAGTTTGTCTGGACTTGTAGGCTCAGACGTTGTGAAGTTCTAAAAGTGTAGCAGAGCAAAAACTGCTACTTGAGTGACAGGAAGCCTTGGCAGTGTTGGCATGAATATCTCCTGCACTACCTCACTTATCGCTTGCTCCTACACTTATCTTGCTTTGCACGAGTCTGGCTTCATGTCGCAGGCAGCAACAACCCGGTTGATCAGGCAGGGACGTTTTGCCGCAGGCAGGGTTGTGAGAATAGAGAAACACTTTCGATATCTATGATATATACGACCCAATATAATATACTTATATGCTTACCTCATTTTGCTGGCTATTCTTTGAATTTATTTATTATTATTCTCTGTACGAAGAAGCACTATAGGAGAGCAACTTATGGTTTAACTATGTTTATTTCCTTAACTACTTCATAAGTGACTGCACGGAACAGCCAGGAAACGGGTGGGGTTTAAACCCATGGCGAGTGAGTCTTAAAACTCCAGGTTAGTGGTTTGTTTGCAAACCACTGGCCTGGAATAACGATTTCGTGAGTCATAAATAATGATTTCGTGAGTCATAAATAACGATTTCGTGAGTCATAAATAACGATTTCGCGAGTCATAAATAACGATTTCGCGAGTCATAAATAACGATTTCGCGAGTCATAAATAACGATTTCGCGAGTCATAAATAACGATTTCGCGAGTCATAAATAACGATTTCGCGAGTCATAAATAACGATTTCGCGAGTCATAAATAACGATTTCGCGAGTCATAAATAACGATTTCGCGAGTCATAAATAATATGGACCTGAAGTTACGGGACAAAAAAAAAAGACAAATTTCATTGCAGAAAAAGTCGAGGTTCTTAACCTTGGAAATTAAGAGTAGTGAGCTATGTAACACTGGTTAGTGTAAAGTATCTAGAGTAGTGAGCTATGTAACACTGGTTAGTGTAAAGTATCTAGAGTAGTGAGCTATGTAACACTGGTTAGTGTAAAGTATCAAGAGTAGTGAGCTATGTAACACTGGTTAGTGTAAAGTATCAAGAGTAGTGAGCTATGTAACACTGGTTAGTGTAAAGTATCTAGAGTAGTGAGCTATGTAACACTGGTTAGTGTAAAGTATCAAGAGTAGTGAGCTATGTAACACTGGTTAGTGTAAAGTATCAAGAGTAGTGAGCTATGTAACACTGGTTAGTGTAAAGTATCAAGAGTAGTGAGCTATGTAACACTGGTTAGTGTAAAGTATCTAGAGTAGTGAGCTATGTAACACTGGTTAGTGTAAAGTATCAAGAGTAGTGAGCTATGTAACACTGGTTAGTGTAAAGTATCAAGAGTAGTGAGCTATGTAACACTGGTTAGTGTAAAGTATCAAGAGTAGTGAGCTATGTAACACTGGTTAGTGTAAAGTATCTAGAGTAGTGAACTATGTAACACTGGTTAGTGTAAAGTATCAAGAGTAGTGAGCTATGTAACACTGGTTAGTGTAAAGTATCTAGAGTAGTGAGCTATGTAACACTGGTTAGTGTAAAGTATCTAGAGTAGTGAGCTATGTAACACTGGTTAGTGTAAAGTATCTAGAGTAGTGAGCTATGTAACACTGGTTAGTGTAAAGTATCAAGAGTAGTGAGCTATGTAACACTGGTTAGTGTAAAGTATCTAGAGTAGTGAGCTATGTAACACTGGTTAGTGTAAAGTATCTAGAGTAGTGAACTATATAACACTGGTTAGTGTAAAGTATCAAGAGTAGTGAGCTATGTAACACTGGTTAGTGTAAAGTATCAAGAGTAGTGAGCTATGTAACACTGGTTAGTGTAAAGTATCTAGAGTAGTGAACTATGTAACACTGGTTAGTGTAAAGTATCAAGAGTAGTGAGCTATGTAACACTGGTTAGTGTAAAGTATCTAGAGTAGTGAGCTATGTAACACTGGTTAGTGTAAAGTATCTAGAGTAGTGAGCTATGTAACACTGGTTAGTGTAAAGTATCAAGAGTAGTGAGCTATGTAACACTGGTTAGTGTAAAGTATCAAGAGTAGTGAGCTATGTAACACTGGTTAGTGTAAAGTATCTAGAGTAGTGAGCTATGTAACACTGGTTAGTGTAAAGTATCAAGAGTAGTGAGCTATGTAACACTGGTTAGTGTAAAGTATCAAGAGTAGTGAGCTATGTAACACTGGTTAGTGTAAAGTATCAAGAGTAGTGAGCTATGTAACACTGGTTAGTGTAAAGTATCTAGAGTAGTGAACTATGTAACACTGGTTAGTGTAAAGTATCAAGAGTAGTGAGCTATGTAACACTGGTTAGTGTAAAGTATCTAGAGTAGTGAGCTATGTAACACTGGTTAGTGTAAAGTATCTAGAGTAGTGAGCTATGTAACACTGGTTAGTGTAAAGTATCTAGAGTAGTGAGCTATGTAACACTGGTTAGTGTAAAGTATCAAGAGTAGTGAGCTATGTAACACTGGTTAGTGTAAAGTATCTAGAGTAGTGAGCTATGTAACACTGGTTAGTGTAAAGTATCAAGAGTAGTGAGCTATGTAACACTGGTTAGTGTAAAGTATCAAGAGTAGTGAGCTATGTAACACTGGTTAGTGTAAAGTATCTAGAGTAGTGAACTATGTAACACTGGTTAGTGTAAAGTATCAAGAGTAGTGAGCTATGTAACACTGGTTAGTGTAAAGTATCTAGAGTAGTGAGCTATGTAACACTGGTTAGTGTAAAGTATCTAGAGTAGTGGGGTATGTAACACTGGTTAGTGTAAAGTATCAAGAGTAGTGAGCTATGTAACACTGGTTAGTGTAAAGTATCAAGAGTAGTGGGGTATGTAACACTGGTTAGTGTAAAGTATCAAGAGTAGTGAGCTATGTAACACTGGTTAGTGTAAAGTATCAAGAGTAGTGAGCTATGTAACACTGGTTAGTGTAAAGTATCTAGAGTAGTGGGGTATGTAACACTGGTTAGTGTAAAGTATCTAGAGTAGTGAGCTATGTAACACTGGTTAGTGTAAAGTATCTAGAGTAGTGGGGTATGTAACACTGGTTAGTGTAAAGTATCAAGAGTAGTGAGCTATGTAACACTGGTTAGTGTAAAGTATCTAGAGTAGTGGGGTATGTAACACTGGTTAGTGTAAAGTATCTAGAGTAGTGGGGTATGTAACACTGGTTAGTGTAAAGTATCTAGAGTAGTGGGGTATGTAACACTGGTTAGTGTAAAGTATCTAGAGTAGTGGGGTATGTAACACTGGTTAGTGTAAAGTATCAAGGAGTTATGACCAGCACGAATTTCCAGCGGAAGAAAACTGCAAGTGCGAAATCATCGCTGGGCCTCTGGCACCAACAGCCTGGTTGATAGTGCGGTTATTAGGGAAGCCTGGCCTCAGGTCGGGCTGCCAAGGTAGATAGTACCCTCGAAATCAGTCACAGGTATGTAACAGGATTTATATGTAGACGTGTTTGTTACACAAGTACAGAAGGTCATGTTTTATAATTTTGTTTTTGTTTGTGTGTACTCGCCTAGTTGTACTCGCTTAGTTGTGTTGCAAGGGTCGTGTCACCGACTGCTGCTAGGTCACTCTTCCTGCTCCATGACCTTTATCATACCTATTTTTAAAGCTATGTGTGGATCCTGCCTCCACTACATCATTTCCCAGATTATTCCACTTCTGACAACTGTGACTGAAGAAATACTTCCAAACATCCCCGTGATTCATCTGAGTCTTCAACTTCCAACTGTGACCCCTTGTGTGTGTGTGTGTGTGTGTGTGTGTGTGTGTGTGTGTGTGTGTGTGTGTGAGCGTACGCACCCAACTCTCTGCAGGCGGGATTCGAACCCACAATATGAGGTGCCACTGTCTGTATTATAAATACTTCATGAGGGAGACACCTATGTATATATAACCTTCGCAGTGGAACCTGACCAAAACACTGGCGCAGGAAGCCTTGAAGTGTGTTCCATCCCACACTATACATCTCATAACTCGCTGCTACAAGTACAGTACTACGATTAATTTAGTGAAGGGTGGAATATACACAGAGGTGTGTATTTGCACCGAAAGGTGCATAATTCATTGTATATACACCGAAAGGGTTAAAAAAAATACGTGAGCAAACACTAGGGCATGAGTATCTTGTATACCAGTGTATGCTATGTGGTGTTGTTAGGAATACCCGCCAGGTATTCGCTAGAAACAAGTGTTTCGACCATGAACACATCCTCTGTCAAAGACCTCACTACGAAGCGAAGTCCTACGTTAACCCCCACAGCAGGCGTCTACATCTCCTGTGGATACTGTCCCAAGAAATGTGTAGGGAAAAGAGGCAAAAATATTTCGATCTGCCTAAATGAACATTGACACCCTTGCAACAGGGACGACTTAAACTACGCTTGTGTCCTCCACAGGACATTTGATGAATTAGAATGATGTGTAGAAGCCTCGTTAATCGCCGTCACCAACACCTGAAACATAACATTGGAAGCTACAAAATTAAAAAAAAAAAACACAGGCATACTTGATACTGAGCCAGGAAAATCTAAACTACCTCACAACACAGGAATCACGTGACCTCATTGCTTGTCTGAACTCATCTCATCTGCTCGTATATACTGTTATTTTGAACCTGAGTGTGTTAGAACCGAAACTTTTTCTTATAAATACATCCTAGTGTTTGCTCATGTGTGTATGTGTCGGTACATTGTATATACATCGCGATTTTTTTTGGTTTTTGTGTCTATACTTCAGTCACTATTTTGTAGATTAAAGTATTCTTGATATTAGTACAGAGATGAATTAAATCCTTAATGACTTGCGAGCAGTCGATGGGCTTTAAACATCACGATTAACATACTCCTTTAAAAAGGGCTGCGTTAAGACATCGTGCTTGTACGACTGCTATTGACTTTTAGTGTAGCTGGAGCGTGTTCCTATCAAAACTGCCCAGTTGATTAGCCAGGAAGTGTGGTTTCAGGCCAGGCTGGGAGTGAAGAATCCTGGAAACTGGTGAAATGTGTTTCGCGAATTTCAATTCAAGTATTTACCCCCTTTGATCATGTTTTATTGCTCCAGACTTTTGCCACGACCTTTTCCTCCTCTAGCTCCTCCATAGACGAGTTGTTACATGCGTTTGTTACTCTTCTTATCAAGGCTGCCACTTGTTATTCTACGGATCCTGACTAAAATTTCACTAGTGTGTAGCTTGGTGCTTCCCAGACTGCTAACCAGTCGTATTAAGCGTGGGGCTGCTGCTGCTGCTGCTGCTGCTACCAACAACACTTACTGATTGTTATCTTGATTCCAGGAAGCTAGAGAGCTCATTGCCGTCATGTCAGGCCGAGAAATATTTACATTTCCGGCTGGGCTACTCCGCTCACCTTGAAGTTCTGTATATCCCAAACGAGTTTCATAACTTTCACTCTAACTCCGCTGTGACTGGTTGATAAACATTTGATTTACTCTGGATCCTCTTCGATTGCCTCTTCTTTGCCACGCCAGCTATCTTCACTGATTGATTTTTGGTGATTTTGTCAAATTTACTGCAGGAGGGACACGTGGTTTTCATTTGACAATATAACGACGAAGACCCGGTATATTAATGTCTGTACAGATTCTCTTTGTAGACACTTGTCATTCATTATCAAGGATTATGCTTGACGGGTCCTTTAGGTCATCGCTGGTAGAGATACCTGTTTACAGATCCTACTGTTTCTAGATTACAGGAGCACCGTCATGCCCATTGTCTCTGTCTCCTTATTAGTTTTCCTGACTTCATAAATGCTACCACTAGAAGTCAAACAGACGTGCTCCCTCTAGGAATCTGACAACACTACCATCTCTAGGAATCTGACAACACTACCATCTCTAGGAATCTGACAACACTACCATCTCTAGGAATCTGACAACACTACCATCTCTAGGAATCTGACAACACTACCATCTCTAGGAATCTGACAACACTACCATCTCTAGGAATCTGACAACACTACCATCTCTAGGAATCTGACAACACTACCATCTCTAGGAATCTGACAACACTACCATCTCTAGGAATCTGACAACACTACCATCTCTAGGAATCTGACAACACTACCATCTCTAGGAATCTGACAACACTACCATCTCTAGGAATCTGACAACACTACCATCTCTAGGAATCTGACAACACTACCATCTCTAGGAATCTGACAACACTACCATCTCTAGGAATCTGACAACACTACCATTTCTAGGAATCTGACAACACTACCATCTCTAGGAATCTGACAACACTACCATCTCTAGGAATCTGACAACACTACCATCTCTAGGAATCTGACAACACTACCATCTCTAGGAATCTGACAACACTACCACCTCTAGGATTCTCACAAACGTCATTACCACATATTAGTCTCACAAACGTAACTAAACATAGTTTCAGTTGTCCTTCCATTTTATAAAAGTTCCTTCAGCCCATAACTATACACTCCTTGAATAAAAAGCTGCTTAATTCTGCTAGTATTTTTACTGAAGTTATACAAATTTCTCGCAGATTTCACCACCACTACAATATACGTCATCATGTGTTGTTTTGTTGACAACGTACTCCACAAGAGAGCCGGATATATGATCTTCCATATCTCGTTATTAGCATTCACTGTTGGCTGTTTCGCAACTTCAGTAAACATGAAAGTCACCCTGACGATTCTGATGCTCAGACCTAAGAATTTGCAAACTCCTTTCCCTAATTGAGGCTCTTCTAATCTTCAGGAGGCGGTAATGTTCAGACAGCCCGCCCTCTTAACCACAGGTATCCTGACATTGTTGTAACAATCAAATGGGTGACTCTTAAGGCGGCTTGAATAGTGGTAATCTGACTGTGTTGCTCTAGTCGCGAGCAGTGGGCGCCGCAGACTTTATCGCCTTTTATCTTGTATTCATAGTTTTCCGTTGTGGTATGTTATTATTTTTATAGATATAGGACAGCCTAACCTAACCTAGAAATGTTATAAGCTGTATGTGAAGAACTGAGACTTATATTTACATGACAGTGACTTGATCGCTCGGAGAACGGATTGCTTTAGGTCCTGCCTCGGCTCTCAAGAGCTCGATGCCAACAGTGATGGGTAGACCTGACGAAGATTTTTGTTCGGATTATCAACCCGGAGTGTTATCCTGAGTTGCAAACACTCCGGGACCGTGCGTCGTCGGGGACTGATAACCAACAAACTATTTTTAATGTAACTACTGGTCATTTTCACATTATCGTTGTTAGTTCTCTTGTGGTACTTTCAGGCCCAAGACACACATGGACATCTCGTACAGGGACGGTTATACCACTCAGTGAGGGTTCTTAGGGCGTGCTGACTCCCATATCTGTTGATAATTAATCCCACTTAACACGCAGCAAACCAGCCTCTATAATTTATCCAAAATATTCAACGGGTCAATATGTTTACTGTCTGCTCTTCTTTGAAAATTGCTTCTTCAGTACAGATTCTCTGATATTTTAACTAAAGTTTATTTCTTGCCCCAAGTTTTAATTCCTTCTGCCTTTATAATTACCCTCATTAAACGTGCTTGTTTACCTGACACCAAGCACCTCTTCTTGCTAAGTAGTACTCCGCTTTTTTTTATAATGGGGTGTAAAATCTAGTTCCGATAGGCCAGAGGATGCCTTGGCTGAGGGACTGATTACCTCATCTTTTGTATATAGTTCTACTGTCTTCAAGTTTTGTCCTAGAATATGTATTGATAAAGCCACTGGAGGGCGAAACGTCTACAATAAAGATACCCAGATGTTGCACATGTCTAACTTTCATCATATTACGGGAGTACGGAAGGTGAAACACCCATAGACATGTCGACATTTAAAGATGTACATTGACACTTGTGTAGAGGCCCATATCTCAGACGTCTAGACTAACATGCTGATAAGTGTCTAGACGCACACGTCCCTAAACTACACACCTGAACATACACATGTTTAGGAATGGGTATTGTGGGGTTCATGAGGATAGGAAGAGGTGAACCCAGTCAAGGACAGATACGAGACAGGTCCAGGAGTTGAGACTACACCTCAGTCAAATATATGGAGGCACATGGATGTAAAGTATTCCCTCATAAAGTATGCCTGTTGATGCATACGCTGTCGTAATGTATAGTCTTTGTTGATGTACACACGCAGCATAAAGTATGTAATATAGTCATAGTGAAAGGTAGTATTCCAAGCTCTTTCTTGATCTCTCACATTATCAACGAATAGTAATATGTATATATAGTAACTGTGGTCTCATTGCATGGTTGTCATGAGGTTTATATAAGGACGTACAGAGGAAAACAAGCACATCCACTAACATGTATTCCACCAGACGCTGCAACAAAGGTTTACTACACCTTAGTATACACTGAGGGAGTGAAGTATTCTTGACTAGTGGTGAACATGGTATATGCAGCCTTAAATGGCCCTTTATGTAGTCCAATCAGCCAACCAACCGCTGCATAAGGTCCATTTCAGAAGTTGACCCCCTTTTTCTTGTTGCCAAATTAACGAACACCACGAAAATGGCCCGACGGCCAAAGTGACTATGACACATTGCCTCATGTTGCGGTAGGACGCTGGCTCTTATGACACACCGGGTTACTACTATGATGCCACCGAGGAGTTGACAAGGTGCCTCAAAGAGGAGTGCGTTGATGGTGAAAGGCTCTTGAGCCATGGAGATGGAGATGTTCTCCCCTTCCATTACTCAGACATTACCTGTTTGCATTGCAAAATCTACTCGATTTTGAGGAAGCATTCTTAATTGTTTTGATTAAACTGTGATTATGATATCTATATTATGATAGCAAATGAACAATGACATCCGTAAATTGGTAATTATTGTAAGAGGGTTTAAATATATTAATGATGACAGCTAATTATTGTTAGCAACTTTTTATGTTATTGGTGCTGAAGATACAAATGATTATAGTACTTTGTGAATCACACAACTGGACTGTTGAAGCCTCCTTGTTGCACAGCCTTGGAACACTCAGCTTGCTGTACTGGTGGCCGCTTCAGTGATGTGAAAGAAGCCGGGGCTTCTTTCTTTATGTAAGGAAAAGCTCGGCTGTCATGGCGAGGGGCGGCGCAAAATGGTGCGCTCGGAGGACACACTTGGTGTGGTAGCCGATGGTCGTATAGTGAAACAAGGCACCAGCGTCCGCTGGCTTCCCAGTGCTGGACTCAGTGGTCGGAGTGAAATCAGGGCACACCTTGGTAACATAAATATAACAGCCTGGGGTCGTTATTGTCAGCCTTAAGAACCAAAGGAATTATAGGAAATGCGAACACTTTCTCCTGCTTGGAGATAGACACTGCGTGACCTGACAGCTAATATTGCGCACTTGAGTAATCGCATGATAGGTCGTCACCTCGAGTGGCGGTGTCTACTCCTCTAGTTGCCATACCTCCTGACGCCGACCCTTAACTATCTACTGACTTATTCATGGGTTCTAGTGCCTATTCATATGTACTCTTGAACTATGTCCAACCTATTTTTTATGCTACCCAAGCCATAGCTTTTGCAACCTTTAATATGGACCTGCCTTGTATGGGCCAGTAGGCCTTCTGCAGTGTTCCTCCATTCTTATGTTGTGGTGCTAGCTTTTTCTCTAGTTGCCTATTTGAGTTTGAGAACATTTACCTCCTCTCTACTTTCACTAGACTAGCTTTTTTTTTTTTACACAGATTCAACCTCTATTTTCTGACCTAACTCATTCTTCCATTGAGGTCCTTTGATCCACTTCCCTAGTATGAGACCCAGAATAATTTATTAACACCTAATTACCCATTTACTATAAGTGAACAAGGACAGCAGGTCTAAGAAGACTTGTCCACGCTTCTCTCATGGCCACAAATTGAACTCTGCACCTTTCGGTTCGTTATCAGTTTCTGTGAGTAGATCCTCTTCTTTCTTCAGCCTTTTCACCTGACCATTTATTCATGTTTTCTTTTGTTGTGGTTGCTGGGTAACTTTAGCTTGCCTTTTAATTTGGCCGATATGTAATTTTCAATTTTTCCGTCTTTTATTAAGGTAGCCATCCTCTGCTCTCTAAAGTTGATCTTATTCTATTTTTTTCATTCCCAAGTTTTGGCTCCTAGCAGTGGTGTTTGAACCATGGGCTCTATTGTGCTGCTTCTCTGATTCGTTTTTATACATTACGCTCGCTGACCTAAAAACCTGTGATCTAACAAAATAGCCGTGACGTTTGTCCGTATGTACCCGGATAGCGGGTTCAAACTGGGTGGTAGTGTCCACTATTCGTTTAATGGTGCTATGGCTTAAACTGTACGGTACTCTTGTCATGCCAGGGTTACAGAGGTCACAATGGGTCTTTGTCAGACCCCACTGAACACTGTTACACCACTAGAAAGAAATAATCATTTAAGAACATAAGAAAGGAGGAACACTGCAGTGGGCCTGTTGGCCCATACTAGGCAAGTCCTTCACAAATCATATTTTACAATTATTTCAGATAGTTAATATACACAATGTAGTATGGAATATAATAAAAAAAATATCTTTTACCACTAAAAAAAAATTGATCATAATTGGGTTGTAATAATATTGGTAGAATTACCGACAATATGTTAAGTAAAAGGACACAAATGCAATTAATGAGAGGTTATATTACAGCTTTATATATCATTAGTAAGGCCTCACTTAGATTACGCAGCTCAGTTCTGTCTCCATATTACAGAATGGACATAAATTCGTTAGAAAACATTCAGCGTAGAATGACTAAATAAATACATAGCATTAGAAATCTTCCTTACGAAGAAAGATTGAAGACCCTAAAATTACATTCACTTGTAAGACGTAGAATGAGGGGAGACATGATCGAGGTATACAAGTGGAAAATCGGTATTAACAAAGGGGATATAAATAAGGTCTTGAGGATATCTCTCCAAGAGAGAACCCGCAGTTCTCTCATTGACAACTGGGACCTCTTCTATGGCAGAAATGACATGTATGCCAGGGATGGGGTTCACTTATCCAGGTCTGGGGTGGAGGCACTGGCAACTGCAGTGGAGGGAGCTGTTAGGGCTTTAAACTAGAAAAAGTTAGTGGTATGGATTATGGGGGGAAAACAGTGAAGTCCCAGTGTAGTAATGTTATGAATAAGGTGGATATTGGAAAGTCAGTGGCACTAGGCGACAAGGACAGCAATAGGTATAGTGGAAAAACAGAAATGAACAAGAAGAGTAAAGATAAGGGAGGTTTTCTGAACATTTTTTATACTAATAGTCGTAGTGCGAGAAATAAGATGGACGAATTGAGATTAGTTGCAAGTGCAAGTAATATTGATGTTGTTGCATTAACTGAGACGTGGTTTATTATGAAAAATCGGGACATGCCTGCTGAATGTCACATTCAGGGTTTTAAATTGTTCCAAGTAGACAGAAGTATCGGGAAGGGAGGTGGTGTGGCACTTTATGTCCGTGATCATTTAAATTGTTGCATAAAAACGGGTATAAAGTCTGAAATAATACATACAGAGTCTGTCTGGATAGAATTTTCAGAGGGGTGTGAAAAATTGATTTTAGGCGTGATTTACCGTCCTCCAAACTTAGATAGGGAACAAGGGAGACTACTCTGGGAGGAAATTGTTAAGGCCACAAGGCATGATAATGTAGTAATTCTAGGAGACTTTAACTTTAGTCAGATTGATTGGAATTTCGTGACAGGTAATTTAGAATCAAACGACTTTTTAGAAGTAGTTCAGGATTGTTTTTTGAAGCAGTTTGTGACAGAACCTACAAGGGGAAATAACCTACTTGACTTGGTTCTGGCAAACAAGGAATCCCTTGTAAATAATTTAGAAATTACAGACGAACTCGGCACAAGCGACCACAAGTCAATTACCTTTAGCATTGAATGGATGTATGATAGTAGGGATAATTCAGTAACAGTCCCAGACTTTCGCTTAGCAGATTATAATGGGCTTAGAGAACACTTATCAACTGTGGACTGGGGTAACGAAAAGAGCTATCAATATACAGCTTTCTTAACACTATACAGGCTGCCCAAAGAACATTTATCCCATATAAAGAAATTAGATCAAGTAGAAATGACCCAAAATGGATGAATAATAGGCTCAAATATCTTTTAGAGCAGAAGAAAGGAATTTATAGGCGCATAAATAGAGGTGAGGGTCATCTTATAAATCAGTATACTGACATTAAGAGGGACGTTAAAAAGGGTATAAGAAAAGCTAAACAGGACTATGAAATTAAAGTTGCTAGGGATTCAAAAACTAACCCAAAAAGTTTTTTCCAGGTTTATAGAACAAAAGTTAGGGATAAGATAGGTCCCCTGAAAAATAACTCTGGGCATCTTACTGGGCATCTTTCTCTCGGTTTTCACACAGGAAGACACTAATAATATTCCAGTAATTATAGTGGCCCTGAAGAAGATAAATTATGTAATATCACAGTCACTAGCTAAATGGTTATGAATCAAGTAGACTGACTGAAACAAAATAAATCGCCGGGTCCTGATGAGCTTTTTGCAAGGGTTCTTAAGGAATGCAAAATGGAACTCTGTGAACCAATATCTAACATTTTTAATTTATCTCTTCAAACAGGTGTAGTGTCTGATATGTAGAAGATGGCTAATGTAATTCCTATTTTTAAAGCAGGGGACAAGTTACTACCGTCAACAACAAGACAAAAGTGCCTAAGTGTGCGCAATGAGGCTAACAGATTACTAGGATTTATTTCAAGAGGTGTAAGCAACAGAAGTCCAAAAGTTATTTTACAGCTCTATACATCACTAGTGAGACCTCATTTGGATTATGCAGCTCAGTTTTGGTCTCCTTACTACAGGATGGATATAGATTCGTTGGAGAACATACAGAGAAGAATGACTAAAATGATTTACAGTATAAGAAATCTCCCGTATGAAGATACTTAGAGCGTTGAATCTCCACTCTCTGGAGAGACGTAGAATGAGGGGAGATATCATCGAGGTGTACAAGTGGATGATGGGCATAAACAAAGGAGATATTAATAAAATACTGAGGATATCGAACCAAGTAAGAACCAGAAATAACGGATTTAAATTGGATAAATTTAGATTTAGAAAGGACATAGGCAAGTACTGGTTTTCGAACAGAGTTGTAGATGCGTGGAACAATCTTCCGAGTAGGGTGATAGAGGCTAAGACCTTGGGTGGCTTTAAAAAGAGATTGGACAAATATATGAGTGGGAGGGGCTGGGTTTGATTGGTGTCGTGAGTACGGGAATAAATTCTTAGGTAGTGGTGGTTTTGATAAGGACCTGCCTTGTATGGGCCAGTAGGCCTTCTGCAGTGTTCCTCCATTCTGATATTCTTAAGTGTTGAAGAATTCGTTTGTCAAGATCCCAAGATGTTGCTGTGTCAGACAGGATGTAGATACACACACAACCCGCACATATAAAAGAGAGGAGCCGAAACGTCGTCGTAAGTTTCTCTCTTTTATATGTGCGGGTTGTGTGTGTATTGTTCCAGTCACGGTATTGTGCCTTTTTTGTTATTTAAGGATGTAGATGAATGGTTCAGAGAACCGCCAAGTTATAAATTAGAGAACTTGTCGGTTCTCTGAACCATTCATTCTGTCTGACACAGCAACATCTTGGGATCTTGACAACCTTTGGTCACAGACCTACTTCGACTAGTGGATGGTACCAGGAGAAAAATACAAACTATAATAATTATTAACGTATTTATTAAACATAAGATAGATATATACATGTTAATTGTTACAATTTCAACTTAGTTTTTCAACCGATGTCAAACTAGAAGTAAAACTCCGGGTCTTAATACGCCACAGTTTGGGTAAGATTCCTGGGGCGCTGGAATGTCTTTAATGGACAAGAAGTCAACTGCTCACACACTTGCTGATCCGTAGAAGTGAACAGAAATTCCGATTACGTTCACTCTTTCTCGTTGGTATCCTTGACAGATATGGATTAAACTCTGAGGAAATTGCGAGTATGACGCTGGCACTGACCCTTGGTACGTTTGGATAACCTTCTTTGTGGTAGTCCTATTTTGCTGTCGTCTTGTTCAAGGTTCAGAAGCGAAACTGGATCACATGTGGCTTTGGTTTGATCCTCAGACGGAAGAGGACCAGGAAGGGCTTCCTGGGGTACGAGGATATCTTGTTTTATGTTTTGCTGCTTCAGTAGACGAGGACGTTGTATTCCAGTACCATTCGTATTTCGTACTGTAGGAAACTTGTTGGCAGTTGGGCAGCTGGTTGTTCCTTGCATCTTCCCAAGCAGGACTGACAGTGTGTCAAGCACGTGGGGTAGAAGGGGCCTCCGCATGGGATTCTTGTTTATACCTTGATTTACAATTTGTGATACTTGTGAAGGTATCCCGTCTTTACAGTTGAGGAAAATAAGTCTTAAAAGCGTTGCGTAACTATAAACATCGCCAGCGAAGGTACTTTTCCTGCCTTGACGAATTTCTGGGCATATCCAATAATGTTTTGAAAAATCATAATGTGTATTTAGATTTAAATTTCCGCCATTATAACACGCCATCCCATAATCGATAATTGAGACTTGCGGTGCGCTGGCTGCGAGCGTGTGGTCAATCATAACGTTTTCCATATGTAAGTCATTATGCACGACACCTGCCCCTTGTAGCTCCATAAGCCTCTTTCCGATTAAAACTCCAATTCTGAGAAGGTTGGAAGGCGAGGCGTTTTCTCCAACACGACAAAGGTAAGACCTGAGAGTTTCGTCTCCTGCATAAGTTATAACTAGAGTTGGAGGGTCTTCACACTCCCCCAGTACCCTTGGGGCTCCTCCATCTCCATTTAAATGGAGAGAGATTTCCTTTTCTTCTTTAAAAGATACTAAATCATTTGATTTTGCAACCTTAATGACCGCTACAGGATGCTTACGGTTCCATCTAATCCGCCGGACGACACCAAAAGAGCCTTCTCCAAGTGGTGCACCAGAGTGGAGGAAGGTGTCCACCTCCTCCCTGCACAGAACTTTTACACTATTCACTGTGGCTGACATTACTGCTTCAAGTGACGTCTTATACACAGATGTGTTCAAGATACTGAATGTAATGAATGCGCGCCTATATATACAAGCGTAAGACACCTGACCTCTCGCCCGCTTTATGATGACACGTCACGCGTGACCTGACATGTTCTCTACATAAAACTTCTAACTATAAACCTATTATTCAGTCAGCTTTATTGGTCTCAGCTCTACAGTGCCTGGCGAAGTAGAAGCCACTGTGACGCTCCAAGCTTATTTCTTGGGTAGCATTGAAAATTAGGTTGAGCAAATATTCTGTTAGTGGGATGGATTGTGAAAGACTTGCCTAGTATGGGCCAACAGGCCTGCTGCAGTGTTCCTCCTTAACATAACATAAGAAAAGAGGAACACTGCAGCAGGCCTGTTGGCCCATACTAGGCAGGTCTTTCACAATCCATCCCACTAACATGATGTTTGCCCGACGCAATTTTCAATGCTACCCAAGCAATAAGCTCTGCAGATTCTATTTACCCATATGCAAGTCCCACTCAAATCCAACCCTTCTCATTCATGTATTTGGTTTATATGTATGTATGTATATAAGAACATAAGAAAGGAGGAACACTGCAGCAGGCCTGTTGGCCCATACTAGACAGGTCCTTCACAATCCGTCCCAGAATATTTGCTCAACCCAATTTTCAATGCTACCCAAGAAATAAGCTTTGATGATTCTATTAACTCAAGTGCGAGTCCCACTCAAATCCAACCCCTCTCACTCATGTATTTATCCAACCTAAATTTGAAACTACCCAAGGTCCTAGCTTCAATAACCCTACTAGGCAGACTGTTCCACTCATCAACTACCCTATTTCCAAACCAATATTTTCCTATATCCTTTCTAAATCTAAACTTATCCAATTTGAATCCATTATTGCGGGTTCTGTCTTGGAAAGATATCCTCGAGACCTTATTTATATCCCCCTTATTAATACCCATCTTCCATTTATATACCTCGATCATGTCTCCCCTCATTCTTCGTCTTACTAGTGAATGTAATTTATGGGTCTTCAATCTTTCTTCATACGGAAGATTTCTAATGCTATGTATTAATTTAGTCATTCTACGCTGAATGTTTTCTAACGAATTTATGTCCATTCTGTAATATGGAGACCAGAACTGAGCTGCGTAATCTAGGTGAGGCCTTACTAATGATGTATAAAGCTGTAATATAACCTCAGGACTTCTGTTGCTAACACTTCTTGATATAAATCCCAGTAATCTATTTGCCTTATTACGTACGCTTAGGCATTGCTGTCTTGGTGTAAGGTTGCTGCTTACCATCACCCCCAAGTCCTTCTCGCAATCTGTATGGCTAAGTTCTACGTTATTTAACTTATAAGTGCTTGGGTTATGGACACTCCCGAACTTCAGAACCTTGCATTTATCTACATTGAACTGCATCTGCCACTTTTCCGACCACGAATTGAGTCTGTCTAAATCCTCCTGAAGTTCCTTGACATCTACGTTAGTCAATAAAAGATCGTATTATACTGTATTTGTCTCGTTTTCCACGGAAAACACGTGAGAGCTCGGGAAGAAGGACCACTGGGGACCAACCCATGACATGCTCAAGTCTCCAAGTGCCGTTAAGTATAAACAAGGCTGTGTACAGCGTAACGTTGTCCCAGTGTCAGCTGGTTTCGCAATATTGTTTCAGCCTCACTGAACAGTTTGTGTTGATATCCGTCACGTAGTTTGTAACCGAGTTCAAGACAAAACAGTCTAGGTGTTCTCATGTTCAAAAATTATTGAAACAGTAGTGTTGCTTTGTTAAACAACGGTAATACTGTTGAACATAATAATGTACACATGTTCAATAGTTAAGTATCTTTATTCCGAAACGTTTTGCCTACACAGTAGGCTTCATCAGTCGAGTATAGTGAATAATATGTTTCTGCTGTGGCGGCGGTGAAAGTGATGGGGGGAAAGGGGGGGTGGTGATGTGGAGGGAGGAAAATGCGTTATCAGATAATGGGAAGATGAGCAGTGTCAGCTGCCATGTCCACCGCTACTGCTGGATAATGATTCTATCTCTGGGAGGTAATGTACATTGCTTACTAAGATAGTGAGAGGTAAGGTTTGCGGTGCTAAAATACTCCCTCATGAAAAACACCAAGAGGTAACTTGATAAGCATAAAACAATATGCGATCGCGTTATATTGCATTTGTCTTGATCCATTGTGTCGGTATTTTGTACCATTTGTTTCCCTTGTAGTGTATTGATGACACGAAAATAAGTGAACTTGCTGCGTGTGGCCGCTTGTTTTATAATAGTAAAAATAATAATAAATGTGGACGTATATGTAAGTATTCAGATAAGACTGGATAGTTGATACTCTCGGACATGACGAAAATTTGCGCCTGTTGAAAAAGGGCTAAACAATGTCCTTTGGCTCCCGTAATGTTTAAGAGCATAAGAACATAAGAAAGGAGGAACACTGCAGCAGGCCTGTTGGCCCATACTAGGCAAGTCCTTCACAATTCATCCCACTAACAGAATATTTGCTCAACCTAATTTTCAATGCTACCCAAGAAATAAGGTTGGAGCGTCACAGTGGCTTCTACTTCGCCAGGCACTGAAGAGCTGAGACCAATAAAGCTGACTGAATAATAGGTTTATAGTTAGAAGTTTTATGTAGAGATCATGTCAGGTCACGCGTGACGTGTCATCATAAAGCCGGCGAGAGGTCAGGTGTCTTACGCTTGTATATATAGGCGCGCATTCATTACATTCAGTATCTTGAACACATCTGTGTATAAGACGTCACTTGAAGCAGTAATGTCAGCCACAATGAATAGTGTAAAAGTTCTGTGCAGGGAGGAGGTGGACACCTTCCTCCACTCTGGTGCACCACTTGGAGAAGGCTCTTTTGGTGTCGTCCGGCGGATTAGATGGAACCGTAAGCATCCTGTAGCGGTCATTAAGGTTGCAAAATCAAATGATTTAGTATCTTTTAAAGAAGAAAAGGAAATATCTCTCCATTTAAATGGAGATGGAGGAGCCCCAAGGGTACTGGGGGAGTGTGAAGACCCTCCAACTCTAGTTATAACTTATGCAGGAGACGAAACTCTCAGGTCTTACCTTTGTCGTGTTGGAGAAAACGCCTCCCCTTCCAACCTTCTCAGAATTGGAGTTTTAATCGGAAAGAGGCTTATGGAGCTACAAGGGGCAGGTGTCGTGCATAATGACTTACATATGGAAAACGTTATGATTGACCACACGCTCGCAGCCAGCGCACCGCAAGTCTCAATTATCGATTATGGGATGGCGTGTTATAATGGCGGAAATTTAAATCTAAATACACATTATGATTTTTCAAAACATTATTGGATATGCCCAGAAATTCGTCAAGGCAGGAAAAGTACCTTCGCTGGCGATGTTTATAGTTACGCAACGCTTTTAAGACTTATTTTCCTCAACTGTAAAGACGGGATACCTTCACAAGTATCACAAATTGTAAATCAAGGTATAAACAAGAATCCCATGCGGAGGCCCCTTCTACCCCACGTGCTTGACACACTGTCAGTCCTGCTTGGGAAGATGCAAGGAACAACCAGCTGCCCAACTGCCAACAAGTTTCCTACAGTACGAAATACGAATGGTACTGGGATACAACGTCCTCGTCTACTGAAGCAGCAAAACATAAAACAAGATATCCTCGTACCCCAGGAAGCCCTTCCTGGTGCTCTTCCGTCTGAGGATCAAACCAAAGCCACATGTGATCCAGTTTCACTTCTGAACCTTGAACAAGACGACAGCAAAATAGGACTACCACCAAGAAGGTTATCCAAACGTACCAAGGGTCAGTGCCAGCGTCATACTCGCAATTTCCTCAGAGTTTAATCCATATCTGTCAAGGATACCAACGAGAAAGAGTGAACGTAATCGGAATTTCTGTTCACTTCTACGGATCAGCAAGTGTGTGAGCAGTTGACTTCTTGTCCATTAAAGACATTCCAGCGCCCCAGGAATCTTACCCAAACTGTGGCGTATTAAGACCCGGAGTTTTACTTCTAGTTTGACATCGGTTGAAAAACTAAGTTGAAATTGTAACAATTAACATGTATATATCTATCTTATGTTTAATAAATACGTTAATAATTATTATAGTTTGTATTTTTCTCCTTGATCAACGTATGCCTAGTAGCTTATTTCTGATCCTCGTAGTACAGAATGGATATAAATGTAATGGAGAACATAGACGAGGAGATAGTGGAACATGGGAGGTGGCAAGACTTGCATTAACACAATGCCATCAACCTAACAAAAGGGCCATTTTCATATCCACCTGGTGGTCCTTGTGGGTGTTAACCAGTTAATGTTTCCATGAGTGGGTGGTTACAATGAGAACCAAACCTGAGTTAATATAATAAGTAGTTTACCTTGTTACTTCTGGCACTTCACTGGTCCTCGCAGCCTAGTCTAGGGTCCCTACTCCACCAGCACTTATTCTCTTCCTCCTCCTCCTCTTCTTGGTACCCACATGTCCTCCCTCAGTGTCATACTCTGTTAAACAGTATGACATTGCAATTTATTGACCTTTTTGGTCTTGTTTTAATGTGTTAATCTCTGGCCAGACGCCACACATTTGATACTTGAGTGTCACATTCTAAGCAGTCTACCTTAGTGTCAAGTCATAACCAGTCTTCACCTTACAAAGCTGAGTGGTAACCAGTGTCTCTTACAGTGTCAGTGGCAACTAGGGTCCCCTTTTGCAATGCCACAATATAATCAGTGCTATATAACCACTGGTGCCTCGTCCCAAGCCACTTACTGACCAAGACCTTCATCACATTATCGTATAACGGAGAACAATATCTTAAATTCTTCCTAAATTTGGACCAGAGTGGTACGGTGGTAGAGCACTGCGTACCTTGTTCCAAGGTTCGTAGGTTCGAGTGTTTGTGAATATTTCGCCTGTTTATAAATAAATCTAATTTGTATAATCCTAAACCAGTATTCATATTAAATTTAAATTTTTTTTTTATGAAGCTTGATTCTATTACATTTGTGCCAACCATGGACGCGTTTGATACAACTTTCTCGCCCTTTGGAAAATCGGTTGGATGGTTAAAATCTCTCGCATGAATAAACAGAGCATTAGACTTGTCCGGTTCCAATGCTATGTTTATGTTGTAATCCAGTTCAATTTTTTTTTTCACAGTGGTTGTTTATGTTGTGTCATCACCTGTTTACTGTGGTCTTATTTCACTACGGTATAATATTCAATACGTTGTTTGACACTGCCTTTCTCGAGTGCCAAGGAGGGGCTGTGTGTGATGTCTCGCCCCCGCGGGGTGGTGCCAGGTGTGCCTGCTTCATATAATCTCGTTGTCATAGTAACCAGCTGATGTTGGCATGGCACTGACCGGCCTCGTGGCTACATCTACACTGATGAGCTACATCTACACTGATGAGCTACATCTACACTGATGAGCTACATCTACACTGATGAGCTACATCTACACTGATGAGCTACATCTACAATGATGAGCTACATCTTCACTGATGAGCTACATCTACACTGATGAGCTACATCTACAATGATGAGCTACATCTACAATGATGAGCTACATCTACAATGATGAGCTACATCTACACTGATGAGCTACATCTACACTGATGAGCTACATCTACACTGATGAGCTACATCTACAATGATGAGCTACATCTACACTGATGAGCTACATCTACACTGATGAGCTACATCTACACTGATGAGCTACATCTACAAAATGAGCTACATCTACACTGATGAGCTACATCTACACTGAGAGCTACATCTACACTGATGAGCTACATCTACAATGATGAGCTACATCTACACTGATGAGCTACATCTACACTGATGAGCTACATCTACACTGAAGCTACATCTACACTAGATGAGCTACATCACACTGATGAGCTACATCTACACTGATGAGCTACATCTACATGATGAGCTACATCTACATGAAGCTACATCTACACTGATGAGCTACATCTACACTGATGAGCTACATCTACACTGATGAGCTACATCTACACTGATGAGCTACATCTACAAAATTGGGGCTACATCTACACTGATGAGCTACATCTACAATGATGAGCTACATCTACACTGATGAGCTACATCTACATGATGAGCTACATCTACACTGATGAGCTACATCACACTGATGAGCTACATCTACACTGATGAGCTACATCTACACTGATGAGCTATCTACACTGATGAGCTACATCTACACTGATAAGCTACATCTACACTGATGAGCTACACTACACTGATGACACACTACACTGATGAGCTACATCACACATGGTACATCTACACTGATGAGCTACATCTAACAAATGAGCAATCTACACAGACATCTACACTGATGATACATCTACAATGAGCTACATCTATGATGGCTATCTACACTGATAGACTACACTGTGAGCTACATCACAATGATGAGCTACATCTACATGATGAGCTATCTACAATGATGAGTACACTACACTGATGACTACATCCAATGACTCATCACACATGAGCTACATCTACACTGATGACTACATCTACACTGAGCTACATCTACACTGATGAGCACACTACACTGATGACTATCTACACATGAGCTACACTACACTGATGGCTACATCTACACATGAGCACATCACACGTGGCCATCCAGTGAGCACATCTACATGATGACCACTACAATGAGCTACACTACACGATGACATCCAATGCATCTCTGATGCTACATCTACACGATGCATCTACAGATACATCTACACTGATGAGCTACATCTACATGATGAGCTACATCTACACTGATGAGCTACATCTACACTGATGAGCTACATCTACAATGATGAGCTACATCTACAATGATGAGCTACATCTACAATGATGAGCTACATCTACACTGATGAGCTACATCTACACTGATGAGCTACATCTACACTGATGAGCTACATCTACACTGATGAGCTACATCTACACTGATGAGCTACATCTACACTGATGAGCTACATCTACAAGATGAGCTACATCTACATGATGAGCTACATCTACACTGATGAGCTACATCTACATGATGGCTACATCTACACTGATGAGCTACATCTACACTGATGAGCTACATCTACAATGATGAGCTACATCTACACTGATGACTACATCTACATGATGAGCTACATCTACACTGATGAGCTACATCTACACTGATGAGCTACATCTACACTGATGAGCTACATCTACACTGATGAGCTACATCTACACTGATGAGCTACATCTACACTGATGAGCTACATCTACAATGATGAGCTACATCTACATGATGACTACATCTACAATGATGAGCTACATCTACACTGATGAGCTACATCTACACTGATGAGCTACATCTACACTGATGAGCTACATCTACACTGATGAGCTACATCTACACTGATGAGCTACATCTACACAAATGAGCTACATCTACACTGATGAGCTACATCTACACTGATGAGCTACATCTACACTGATGAGCTACATCTACAATGATGAGCTACATCTACACTGATGAGCTACATCTACAATGATGAGCTACATCTACACTGATGAGCTACATCTACACTGATGAGCTACATCTACACTGATGAGCTACATCTACAATGATGAGCTACATCTACACTGATGAGCTACATCTACACTGATGAGCTACATCTACACTGATGAGCTACATCTACACTGATGAGCTACATCTACACTGATGAGCTACATCTACACTGATGAGCTACATCTACACAAATGAGCTACACTAACTGAGATACATTACACAAATGAGCTACATTCAAATGGCTACATCTACAATGATGAGCTCATCACAGGGTGAGCTACATCTACTAAGATGAGTTACATCTACACTGATGAGCTACATCTACAAATGAGCTCACTACTGATTTGACGTTCTAACTGATGTTCACTCTATGGATCTGGGATGAGCTAATCTCAGACTTTGTTGAGCTACTCTCACTGCATGAGCTACATCTACACTGTGAGTACATCACACTGATGAGCTACATTACACTGACAATCATAATGATGGCTACATCTACACAAATGGCTTACATCTACACCTGGGTGAGCTACATCTACACAAATGAGCTAAAATCTACATGATGACTACATCTACACTGATGAGCTACATCTCACTGATGAGCTACATCTACACATGATGAGGACATCTACACTGATGAGCATCTATGATGAGTACATCTACACTGATGCTCATCTACACAGAATGAGCTACATCTACAACATGATGAGCTACACTTTCACTGATGGCCATCACATGATGGCTACATCTAACCTGATGAGCTACATCTACACGATGAGCTACATCTACACAAATGAGCTACATCTACAATGATGAGCTACATCTACACTGATGAGCTACATCTACACTGATGAGCTACATCTACACTGACGAGCTACAACAGCTGAAAATATACAACCAAGACAGGAGTTTGTCATAAATTCAAATTGGGCAAATTTAGAGTTAGAAAGAATATATGAGAGAAAAGGATGTAGGAAGACTTTAGATGAGTTGGACTTGCCTAGCATGGGCCAGTAGGCATACAACAAGGCTCCCTTCTGCGTTTAGACGTGTTGTATACTGATTTTCCACTCATGGATCTGGTGAGGGTTTCCCAGAACGCTTGAAACTCCTTCAGTCGTTTTTGTTGAGCCTTAGCTCATGGCCCTGAAGTACACTGGTGGGGATGTTGCATTTCAGAGCGTCATTTGAATTGTAATGTCTGCACATCTGTCAAGAAATTTATTTCATTAATGATGGTGAATCTTTCCTATTTTATTGGTCGTTGTATCTTGGTGGGAAACGGACCGGGTGGTAAAACAATAAATAAATGAGATAACTCTTGAGTGTTAGATAAAGAAAGAGAGTGAGTGTAGCTACGGCGGACACTCATGCGAGGTGCTCTGGGTCATCATAAGAACATAAGAAAGGAGGAACACTGCAGCAGGCCTGTTGGCCCATACTAGGCAGGTCCTACACAATCCGTCCCACTAACAGAATATTACATAAGAACATAAGAATGGAGGAACACTGTAGAAGGCCTACTGGCCCATACAAGGCAGGTCCTTATCAAAACCAATACTACCTAAGAATTTACTCCCGCACCCACGACACCAATCAAACCCAGCCCCTCCCACTCATTTGCTCAACCCAATTTCTCTCTTGGTTGTGAGATATGCGTTTAATTCAGTAGGTTTTTCAGTGTTAAGACACTGTCTTAGCTTACTGCAGTGCAGAGTTGGAAGTCTGTAATTTTAGAATAATGAGAACACTCAGACGCTACAGAGGTGACTATCTGAGCACAGTGGGGTACAGAGATGACTATCTGAGCACAGTGAGGTACAGAGATGACTATCTGAGCACAGTGAGGTACAGAGATGACTATCTGAGCACAGTGAGGTACAGAGGTGACTATCTGAGCACAGTGAGGTACAGAGATGACTATCTGAGCACAGTGAGGTACAGAGATGACTATCTGAGCACAGTGAGGTACAGAGATGACTATCTGAGCACAGTGAGGTACAGAGATGACTATCTGAGCACAGTGAGGTACAGAGATGACTAAGCACAGTGAGGTGCAGAGATGACTAAGCACACTGGGGACACTTTGTAGCCTCTAAGAGTTCAGCTCTTTCAGGTGACTACAATAATAATAATAATAATAATGTTCAGTTAACTGGGTTATTTGTTTATTGTTTCAGTCACGGTATTGTGGCTTTTTATTATTCAATAATAACAATAATGTTAAGTAAAAGGACACAAATGCAACAAATGTGACATTTTATTGTGGCAACGTTTCGCTCCAGGAGCTTTGTCAAGTTCCTGGAGAGCGAAACGTTGCCACAATAAAATGTCACATTAGTTGCATTTGTGTCCTTTTAACATATTGTCGGTAACTCTACCAATATTAATACAATAACAATAATGAAATATAATAAGTATGGAGTGCACAAATCTGTCTGTTATCTGGGAACGTAGATAAAATATTAGGCTTTAAAGGATAAAAACAGTGTACAGTACCGAGAAGTAGATGAGCGAGACGTGCGCAAGATTGGACATTTGTTGTTAAAACGTTTCGCTTACGCGGTTGTAGGCTTCTTCAGTCATACACAGAGGAGAATAAATTTGAGACAGTAGGAGTAGTAAAGACGATGTGATCAGTCCTTCAACCTTTGGGCTGAAGTCTTCTCCAGGTTAAGGGACTGACCTCCCTCAAGGAGTATTACTTTGCCCCAGCTGTATTTGACTGAAGAAGCCTTCCACATAGGTGAAACGTTTCAACATGTTGCACATGTCCTCCTCATCTATCAGTATTAAGCTTCCCATCTTTGTCTCCCTCACCTGTGATACTACTCTCAGATCTTGAGTTACACACAATCTGTATAGAGCCCTGGGATTATCTACACCCTGTAAGAAGACTTATTATCTTTCTCCCACTAATCTAGACATGTTCTTGAAGTTTTCTCTTAGTTAAACTGGAAGTTTGGCTGTGTTACTAAGAGACTTTGATCAAAGGAAATGATTATGGTAACAGATAAGGCGACCTCCCGAGACACTGTTACCAAGTGCAGCTTCATGTTCTTCATCTGGTTTAGTTTTTACACTCGTTTATTCTCCACGGTTGCGCGGGGGATGGGGGGCTTGATGCTAGTGGAGGGTTTTTGATCCAGTGAATTAGAGATTCCCTTCCTCTTTTTTTTTTTTTATCAAACCATATTACGTACTATTGTACAGGAGCTGTGCGACACTTACGGGTTGATCGCTTTCTCGTGATGATAATGATGATGATAATAATGTTTATTCGTAATTATAGATAATAATATTAATAATTTCTCCTTTATTCGTGACGTGCATGATGTGTTCTCTTTTAAACGTAGAAAACCTTGTATAGTTGTAAGCAATAACACCTGGAACATGACATCAGTTAATGTTATATAGTCTGTGATGACTAAAGAAAACACCAAGGGCTTTTATTGTGGCTAGAATGCGTCTTGTGTTGCGACCCCACAATAGCGGGCTAGCTCGTGGGTGTGTGTTTACTGACAGGTGAATAGCAGTGATTTGCAAGGAGCTCTCGTGGCCTGGGCTTCATTTATTAAGACATACCCGAGTGTTGGTTTACTCGTCTTGGAGACACGGGAGTGTCATGAGTAGCAGGGGCTAGACGGCGTCTCGTGATAATGACACAGTATGTGGGTTAATGTATGTTGTTACCAGACGTTTCGCCCATCAAGGACTATCGATTCATTAGTTGATAAAGTATCTGATGGAGAAAATGTCTAATAAAATAAAATAACTCGCATATTGTGTTATTATCGCACTGTAGATATATAGTGTCATCTGATACAAGAGAATGTGTAACACGGAGCGGGGCTCCAGCGACCGCTGGCTCACTACCACTGGCTTCACTAGTTGGCTTATGCAACTAACTTATTCTCCGAGGTCATAAGTTGTACGTAGAGCATGACAACAAAGAAACACTGCACTAGGCCTACCGGCGCATTGCAGACATATCTTGCTTCAATCTTATTCTCTCATGTTAGTGGGATGGATTTGTGAAGGACCTGCCTAGTATGGGCCAACAGGCCTGCTGCAGTGTTTCTCCTTTCTTATGTATGTCTGACTTACCTTGAAGCTCCACGCTATGCTAACTTTAATATCGATGAATGGTAAATTATTGTGTTTATTTCTAGCTCTTTCTGTATAAATATCCCTGATACTTTATTTCGTCTTTAAAGTGGGATTTGTGCAATATTAATCCGTTGTAGGAGTTGTATCATGGTTGTGTTTCCATCATTGTTTATGTTCTGCCTAAATGTGCACACTGTATTCACTCGTATCCATCATTCTAGTGGAGCCAGGGTGTGAGTGATGTGGGTAGTGGCTACTAAGGTGTGGGTAAGGGTAGTGGCTGCCAGGGTTTGAGTGGTGTGGGTAGGGGTTGGTGGGGGCCAGGTTGTGTGGTGTGGGTAGTGGTAGTGGGGCTCAGGGAGTGGGAGGTGTGGGGTTGTGGCTGCCAGAGTTTGAGTGGTGTGGAGAGGGGGTGGGGGCCAAGTTGTGTGGTGTGGGTAATGGCTGCCTAGGTGTGGGTAGGGGTAGTGGGAGCCAGCGTGTGGGTAGTGGCTGTGAGGGTTTGAATGGTGGGGGCCAGAATGTGGGTGGCTGGGGCAAAAAAATTGATGTAGCAAAACTGTATACATCAGCAGTGTGCTGTTATCCACATTGTACCTGTTATATTCTAGCACTCAGGGTGGTGTTCATTGTTATATTCTAGCACTCAGGGTGGTGTTCATTGTTATATTCTAGCACTCAGGGTGGTGGTCATTGTTATATTCTAGCACTCAGGGTGGTGGTCATTGTTATATTCTAGCACTCAGGGTGGTGTTCATTGTTATATTCTAGCACTCAGAGTGGTGGTCATTGTTATATTCTAGCACTCAGGGTGGTGTTCATTGTTATATTCTAGCACTCAGAGTGGTGGTCATTGTTATATTCTAGCACTCAGGGTGGTGGTCATTGTTATATTCTAGCACTCAGAGTGGTGGTCATTGTTATATTCTAGCACTCAGGGTGGTGGTCATTGTTATATTCTAGCACTCAGAGTGGTGGTCATTGTTATATTCTAGCACTCAGGGTGGTGGTCATTGTTATATTCTAGCACTCAGGGTGGTGGTCATTGTTATATTCTAGCACTCAGGGTGGTGTTCATTGTTATATTCTAGCACTCAGGGTGGTGTTCATTGTGCTGAAATCTGTCGACCTGAACCAAGTTGTAGGTGGTAGATGGGTGGTGGAGGCAGTGTGGGTGGAGGGGGTATTGTGTGGGTGGTGGGGGCCACTTGTTGCTGCACATTGATCGCCGCCTCCAGCTTCCCCCTCTTCCTCATCCACAACTCACATCTCTTAAACCGGAATTGGAACTCCGCTCTTGCCTAGTATGGGCCACCAGGCCTGCTGCAGTCTTCCTCCTTTCTTATGTTCTTCCTTGGATCAAACCTATTTACTTCCTATTTCCTAGGTGCCTGTATTTCGTCATTAATAAATAATAATAATAATAATTGTAAACATCACAACCCACCTGATCCGGCACTTACCTTTGATATACCTAGATTACGCAGCTCAGTTCTGGTCTCCATATTACAGAATGGACATAAATTCGTTAGAAAACATTCAGCGTAGAATGACTAAATTAATACATAGCATTAGAAATCTTCCTTACGAAGAAAGATTGAAGACCCTTAAATTACATTCACTTGTAAGACGTAGAATGAGGGGAGACATGATCGAGGTATACAAGTGGAAAATGGGTATTAACAAAGGGGATATAAATAAGGTCTTGAGGGTATCTCTCCAAGAGAGAACCCGCAATAATGGATTCAAGTTAGATAAGTTTAGATTTAGAAAGGATATAGGAAAGTATTGGTTTGGAAATAGGGTAGTTGATGAATGGAACAGTCTGCCTAGTAGGGTTATTGAAGCAAGGACCTTGGGTAGTTTTAAATTTAGGTTGGATAAATTCATGAGTGAAAGGGGTTGGATTTGAGTGGGAATTGCACATGAGTAAATAAAATTATCAAAGCTTATTTTTTGGGTAGCATTGAAAATTAGGTTGAACAAATATTCTGTTGGTGGGATGGAATGTGAAGGACCTGCCTAGAATGGGCCAACAGGCCTGCTGCAGTGTTCCTCCTTTCTTATGTTCTTATGTTCTTATACCTTTGATGAGTTCCGAGTCTTTCTACTCTCAGAGCCCGGCCTTGGGACAAGCTCGTCTGGTGCTTGCCTTGCCAACCAGGCAAAATTCCTGATACCTCCTAAGACCCCATTGGAAATAGATAGGGAGTCGCATGGAAATAAGTCATTATGACTTTTTTTTGGTGGGGGTGGGGGGGGGGTTATAGGTAATTTAAACATGTTGCTTTGCATGACAGTTTCAATTGTATAAATTTGTAACTGTAATTACGTGTACCTTTACCTTACTATGTTGAAGAATCTTGGAGGTTGGAGAGGGAGGAGGTAGTAGTGGTGGTGGGGTGGATGGAGGGGGGTTGGAGAGGGAGGAGGTAGTAGTGGTGGTGGGTTGGATGAAGGAGGGGGGTTGGAAGGGAGCTGTTTGGAGGATAGGAGAGGGGGGGGGGGAGAATGAGAGTAGTTATCTCTGTGGCTTTGTAAGGTATATCAAAGCACTTGACATTGTTTATTGTATATGTAGTAAGAGTCACCGGTGAATGAACACTCGCTGTTCTTGTACAGGTGTTGCTGTGTACAGATTGTGATGCTGTTGTTACTGCTGCTCTTACTTAGTCGTATTAATTCTTTTAAGAACATAAGAAAGGAGGAACACTGCAGCAGGCCTGTTGGCCCATACTAGGCAGGTCCTTCACAATCCATCCCACTAACAGAATAATTGCCCAACCTAATTTTCAATTTTACCCAAGAAATAAGCTTTGATGATTCTATTAACTCAAGCCAATTGGTCCACACTAGACAGGTCCCCCTCAAACCCAAAACCAGTCCTACAAACAAAAACTCCTACCCAACCCACCTACACTATCCATGGAATATGCTTTGAACATAACATAAGAAAGGAGGAACACTGCAACAGGCCTACTGGCTCATACTTGGCAGGTCCATGTCAAAACCAACCCACCAACAAAAATATTTGTGCAACCCATCCCAATCGCCATCCAAGCAAGAAGCCCCGACAACACCCCCCCCCCCAACAACTGTGCAAGTCCCGTTCAGCACCAACCCCTCTCACTCACAACCCCTCTCACTCACAAGAACACAGAAATAAGGAACACTGCATCAAGCCAACTGATCCACACTAGGCAAAACCCAAAACCAATCCCACAAACAAAAACTCCTACCCAACCCACCTACTCCATCCATTCACTCAAGCCTCTGGCAGTCGCTCGCGCACGCACTGTGTGGTACCATACATAAGTAGTGGCCCAGACAGGAGGTACTGAATTACACACTAGTATCAGTGACATGTATAACAATCAAAAGTCCTGCAGAAGCTTGTAAGGGAGGGGATATTAGAGCACACGACGAGGGGAGAATTTCTCAGAGTAACAAGACGCGGTTTTAGTGATGGGAAATCATGTCTCCCTACCCCACGAAATTTTGCGATAGCTGTGGAGATAGAACAAAAGAGTTTCAGTTTCAGGTCCTTTCTTATGTCAATAAGAACATAAGAAAGGAGGAACACTGCAGCAGGCCTGTTGGCCCATACTAGGCAGGTCCTTCACAATCCATCCCACTAACAATAAAGGGCTGGATAGACTGCGTTTTTCTTAACTGCATAAAAGTTTAGATACGGTAACCCACAACTCAGAAGAATATCCATGAATAGATCGGTAAGAGCCCCCAGTTATTAAACTTATTAAATTAATTTGATTTGATCCCAGGAAAGGGAGGATACCTTTTAGACAAATATATGAGAAAATTGGATTTGAGAAGTATCTGCTTAGAATGGCCAATAGGCCTACTTGCTCATACTACGCAGGTCCTTCTCAGGTGTATAAATGGAAAACAGGAATAAATAAAGGCGGCGAATGACAAAGTTAATTCATAGCATTATAAATCTTCCGTATGAAGAAAGATTGAAGACCCTTAAACATAAGAACATAAGAAAGGAGGAACACTGCAGCAGGCCTGTTGGCCCACTCTAGGCAGGTCCTTCACACTCCATCCCACCAACAGAATATTTGTTCAACCCAATTTTCAATGCTACCCAAAAAATAAGCTTTGATAATTTTATTTACTCATGTGCAATTCCCACTCAAATCCAACCCCTTTCACTCATGAATTTATCAAACCTAAATTTAAAACTACCCAAGGTCCTTGCTTCAATAACCCTACTAGGCAGACTGTTCCATTCATCAACTACCCTATTTCCAAACCAATACTTTCCTATATCCTTTCTAAATCTAAACTTATCTAACTTGAATCCATTATTGCGGGTTCTCTCTTGGAGAGATACCCTCAAGACCTTATTTATATCCCCTTTGTTAATACCCATTTTCCACTTGTATACCTCGATCATGTCTCCCCTCATTCTACGTCTTACAAGTGAATGTAATTTAAGGGTCTTCAATCTTTCTTCGTAAGGAAGATTTCTAATGCTATGTATTAATTTAGTCATTCTACGCTGAATGTTTTCTAACGAATTTATGTCCATTCTGTAATATGGAGACCAGAACTGAGCTGCGTAATCTAGGTGAGGCCTTACTAATGATGTATAAAGCTGTAATATAACGTCTGGACTTCTGTTGCTAACACTTCTTGATATAAATCCCAGTAATCTATTTGCCTTATTACGTACGCTTAGTCATTGCTGTCTTAAGAACATAAGAACATAAGAAAGGAGGAACACTGCAGCAGGCCTGTTGGCCCATACTAGGCAGGTCCTTCACAATCCGTCCCACTAACAGAATATAAGGTTGCTGCTTACCATCACCCCCAAGTCCTTCTCGCAATCTGTATGGCTAAGTTCTACGTTATTTAACTTATAAGTGCTTGGGTTATGGACACTCCCGAGCTGACCTCAATTGTAGGCAAATTACTAGAGTCAATTATAGCTGATATTATTAGAAGCCATCTAGATAACCATGATTTGATTAATGATACCCAGCATGGATTCACGAGGGGCCGTTCCTGCCTATCTAATTTATTAACCTTCTTCAGTAAAGCTTTTGAGGCTGTTGATCACGATAAAGAATTCGATATTGTTTATTTAGACTTTAGTAAGGCTTTTGATAGAGTACCGCACCAGAGACTGTTAAAGAAAGTGGCAGCTCATGGCATTGGGGGAAAAGTGCTGTCATGGATCGAGTCATGGCTCACCAATAGGAAGCAGAGAGTGTGCATAAATGGGGTTAAATCCGAATGGGGACTTGTAACAAGTGGTGTTCCACAGGGATCAGTCTTAGGCCCATTGTTATTTATAATATATATCAATGACCTTGATGAGGGAATTACTAGTGATATGAGCAAATTCGCCGACGACACGAAGATAGGTAGGATAATTGATTCAAACATAGATGTCATAGAACTTCAGGAACATAAGAACATAAGAACATAAGAAAGGAGGAGCACTGCAGCAGGCCTGTTGGCCCATACTAGGCAGGTCCTTCACAATCCGTCCCACTAACAGAATATTTGCTCAACCAAATTTTCAATGCTACCCAAGAAATAAGCTTTGACAATTCTACCCACTCATGCGCGAGTCCCACTCAAATCCAACCCTCTCACTCATGAATTTATCCAACCTAAATTTGAAACTACCCAAGGTCCTAGCTTCAATAACCCTACTAGGCAGACTGTTCCACTCATCAACTACCCTATTTCCAAACCAATACTTTCCTATATCCTTTCTAAATCTAAACTTATCTAACTTGAATCCATTATTGCGGGTTCTCTCTTGGAGAGATATCCTCAAGACCTTATTTATATCCCCTTTGTTAATACCCATTTTCCACTTGTATACCTCGATCATGTCTCCCTCATTCTACGTCTTACAAGTGAATGTAATTTTAGGGTCTTCAATCTTTCTTCGTAAGGAAGATTTCTAATGCTATGTATTAATTTAGTCATTCTACGCTGAATGTTTTCTAACGAATTTATGTCCATTCTGTAATATGGAGACCAAAACTGAGCTGCGTAATCTAGGTGAGGCCTTACTAATGATGTATAAAGCTGTAATATAACCTCTGGACTTCTGTTGCTAACATTCTTGATATAAATCCCAGTAATCTATTTGCCTTATTACGTACGCTTAGGCATTGCTGTCTTGGTTTAAGGTTGCTGCTTACCATCACCCCCAAGTCCTTCTCGCAATCTGTATGGCTAAGTTCTACGTTATTTAACTTATAAGTGCTTGGGTTATGGACACTCCCGAGCTTCAGAACCTTGCATTTATCTACATTGAACTGCATCTGCCACTTTTCTGACCAGGAATTGAGTTTGTCTAAATCCTCCTGAAGTTCCGTGACATCTACGTCTGAATCGATTATCCTACCTATCTTCGTGTCATCAGCGAATTTGCTCATATCACTAGTAATTCCCTCGTCAAGGTCATTTATATATATTATAAACAACAACGGGCCTAAAACCGATCCCTGTGGAACGCCACTTGTTACAGATCCCCACTCAGATTTAACCCCATTAATGCACACCCTCTGCTTCCTATTGGTGAGCCATGACTCGATCCATGAAAACACTTTTCCTCCAATGCCGTGAGCAGCCACTTTCTTTAACAGTCTCTGATGTGGTACTCTATCAAAAGCCTTACTAAAATCCAAATAAACAATATCGAATTCTTTATCATGATCAACTGCCTCAAAAGCCTTACTGAAAAAGTTAATAAATTAGTTAGGCAGGAACGGCCCCTGGTGAATCCATGTTGAGTATCATTAATCAAATTATGCCTATCGAGATGGCTTCTTATGTTATCAGCTATAATCGACTCTAATAATTTGCCTACAATTGAAGTTAGACTTATTGGGCGGTAATTTGATGGTAACGACTTGTCCCCTGCTTTAAAAATAGGAATTACATTAGCCATCTTCCACGTATCAGACACTACACCTGTTTGAAGAGATAGGTTAAAAATGTTAGTTAAGGGTTCACAGAGTTCAATATTGCATTCCTTAAGAACCCTTGAAAAAAGCTCATCAGGGCCTGGCGATTTATTTTGCTTCAAACGGTCTATCTGTTTGATAACCATTTCGCTAGTGACTGTGATACTACATAATTTATCTTCTTCAGGCCCACTAAAATACCTAATTCTTGGGATATTATTAGTGTCTTCCTGAGTGAAAACCGAGAGAAAATAATTATTAAAAATAGAGCACATTTCATTCACTTTGTCAGTAAGATACCCATAATTATTTTTAAGGGGACCTATCTTATCTCTAACTTTTGTTCTATACACCTGGAAAAACTTTTGGGTTAGTTTTCGAATCCCTAGCAACTTTAATTTCGTAGTCCCGCTTAGCTTTTCTTATCCCCTTTTAACGTCCCTCTTAATGTCAATATACTGATTCGTAAGATGACCCTCACCTCTTTTGATACGCCTATAAATTCCTTTCTTCTGCCCTAAAAGATATTTGAGCCTATTATTCATCCATTTTGGGTCATTTCTATTCGATCTAATTTCTTTATATGGGATAAATGTTCTTTGGGCAGCATGTATAGTGTTCAGAAAACTGTCATATTGATAGCTCTCTTCATTACCCCAGTCCACAGATGATAAGTGTTCTCTAAGTCCATTGTAATCTGCTAAGCGAAAATCTGGGACCGTTACTGAGTTAAAAAGGAAGATTTAGACAAACTTAATTCGTGGTCAGAAAAGTGGCAGATGCAGTTCAATGTAGATAAATGCAAGGTTCTGAAGCTCGGGAGTGTCCATAACCCAAGCACTTATAAGTTAAATAACGTAGAACTTAGCCATACAGATTGCGAGAAGGACTTGGGGGTGATGGTAAGCAGCAACCTTAAACCAAGACAGCAATGCCTAAGCGTACGTAATAAGGCAAATAGATTACTGGGATTTATATCAAGAAGTGTTAGCAACAGAAGTCCAGAGGTTATATTACAGCTTTATACATCATTAGTAAGGCCTCACCTAGATTACGCAGCTCAGTTCTGGTCTCCATATTACAGAATGGACATAAATTCGTTAGAAAACATTCAGCGTAGAATGACTAAATTAATACATAGCATTAGAAATCTTCCTTACGAAGAAAGATTGAAGACCCTAAAATTACATTCACTTGTAAGACGTAGAATGAGGGGAGACATGATCGAGGTATACAAGTGGAAAATGGGTATTAACAAAGGGGATATAAATAAGGTCTTGAGGATATCTCTCCAAGAGAGAACCCGCAATAATGGATTCAAGTTAGATAAGTTTAGATTTAGAAAGGATATAGGAAAGTATTGGTTTGGAAATAGGGTAGTTGATGAGTGGAACAGTCTGCCTAGTAGGGTTATTGAAGCTAGGACCTTGGGTAGTTTTAAATTTAGGTTGGATAAATTCATGAGTGAGAGGGTTGGATTTGAGTGGGACTCGGCATGAGTGGGTAGAATTGTCAAAGCTTATTTCTTGGGTAGCATTGAAAATTGGGTTGAGCAAATATTCTGTTAGTGGGACGGATTGTGAAGGACCTGCCTAGTATAGGCCAACAGGCCTGCTGCAGTGTTCCTCCTTTCTTATGTTCTTATGTTAGAACTTTGCATTTATCTACATTGAACTGCATCTGCCATTTTTCTGACCAGGAATTGAGTTTGTCTAAATCCTCCTGTAGTTCACTGACATCTACGTCTGAATCGATTATCCTACCTATCTTCGTGTCATCAGCGAATTTGCTCATATCACTAGAAATTCCCTCGTCAAGGTCATTTATATATATTATAAACAACAACGGGCCCAAAACCGATCCCTGAGGAACGCCACTTGTTACAGATCCCCACTCAGATTTAACCCCATTTATGCACACCCTCTGCTTCCTATTGGTGAGCCATGACTCGATCCATGACAACACTTTTCCCCCAATGCCATGAGCAGCCACTTAATTTACATTCACTTGTAAGACGAAGAATGAGGTATATAAGTGGAAGATGGGTATTAATAAGGGGGGTATAAATAAGGTCTTGAGGATATTTCTCCAATAGAGAACCCGCAATAATGGATTCAAATTGGATAAGTTTAGATTTAGAAAGGATATAGGAAAGTATTGGTTTGGAAATAGGGTAGTTGATGAGTGGAACAGTCTGCCTAGTAGGGTTATTGAAGCTAGGACCTTGGGTAGTTTCAAATTTAGGTTGGATAAATTCATGAGTGAGAGGGGTTGGATTTGAGTGGGACTCGCGCATGAGTGGGTAGAATTGTCAAAGCTTATTTCTTGGGTAGCATTGAAGATTGGGTTGAGCAAATATTCTGTTAGTGGGACGGATTGTGAAGGACCTGCCTAGTATGGGCCAACAGGCCTGCTGCAGTGTTCCTCCTTTCTTATGTTCTTATGTTCTTACATAAGCAGTATAATGTGATCCTTTATTGACAACGTTTCGCCCACGCAGTGGGCTTTATCGAGTCACAGACAGATCTCGATAAAGCCCACTGCGTGGGCGAAACGTTGTCAATAAAGAACATAAGAACATAAGAACATAAGAAAGGAGGAGCACTGCAGCAGGCCTGTTGGCCCATACTAGGCAGGTCCTTCACAATCCGTCCCACTAACAGAATATTTGCTCAACCAAATTTTCAATGCTACCCAAGAAATAAGCTTTGACAATTCTACCCACTCATGCGCGAGTCCCACTCAAATCCAACCCCTCTCACTCATGAATTTATCCAACCTAAATTTGAAACTACCCAAGGTCCTAGCTTCAATAACCCTACTAGGCAGACTGTTCCACTCATCAACTACCTATTTCCAAACCAATACTTTCCTATATCCTTTCAAATCTAAACTTATCTAACTTGAATCCATTATTGCGGGTTCTCTTGGAGAGATATCCTCAAGACCTTATTTATATCCCCTTTGTTAATACCCATTTTCCACTGTATACCTCGATCATGTCTCCCTCATTCTACGTCTTACAAGTGAATGTAATTTTAGGGTCTTCAATCTTTCTTCGTAAGGAAGATTTCTAATGCTATGTATTAATTTAGTCATTCTACGCTGAATGTTTTCTAACGAATTTATGTCCATTCTGTAATATGGAGACCAAAACTGAGCTGCGTAATCTAGGTGAGGCCTTACTAATGATGTATAAAGCTGTAATATAACATCTGGACTTCTGTTGCTAACACTTCTTGATATAAATCCCAGTAATCTATTTGCCTTATTACGTACGCTTAGGCATTGCTGTCTTGGTTTAAGGTTGCTGCTTACCATCACCCCCAAGTCCTTCTCGCAATCTGTATGGCTAAGTTCTACGTTATTTAACTTATAAGTGCTTGGGTTATGGACACTCCCGAGCTTCAGAACCTTGCATTTATCTACATTGAACTGCATCTGCCACTTTTCTGACCAGGAATTGAGTTTGTCTAAATCCTCCTGAAGTTCCGTGACATCTACGTCTGAATCGATTATCCTACCTATCTTCGTGTCATCAGCGAATTTGCTCATATCACTAGTAATTCCCTCGTCAAGGTCATTTATATATATTATAAACAACAACGGGCCTAAAACCGATCCCTGTGGAACGCCACTTGTTACAGATCCCCACTCAGATTTAACCCCATTAATGCACACCCTCTGCTTCCTATTGGTGAGCCATGACTCGATCCATGAAAACACTTTTCCTCCAATGCCGTGAGCAGCCACGTTCCTCCAATGCCGTGAGCAGCCACATACTGCTTATGTGTTTATTTTTCTCTTATGTATGTTCTTATAAGAAGATAAGAAAGGAGGAACACTGCAGCAGGCCTGTTGGCCCATACTAGGCAGGTCCTTCACAATCCGTCCCACTAACAGAATATTTGCTCAACCCAATTTTCAATGCTACCCAAGAAATAAGCTTTGATAATTCTATTTACTCATGTGCGAGTCCCACTCAAATCCAACCCCTCTCACTCATGAATTTATCCAACCTAAATTTGAAACTACCCAAGGTCCTAGCTTCAATAACCCTACTAGGCAGACTGTTCCACTCATCAACTACCCTATTTCCAAACCAATACTTTCCTATATCCTTTCTAAATCTAAACTTATCTAACTTGAATCTATTATTGCGGGTTCTCTCTTGGAAAAATTCAGATTCAGGAATGATATAGGAAAGCACTGGTTTGGTAATAGAGTTGTGGATGAGTGGAACAAACTCCCGAGTACAGTTATAGAGGCTGAAACTTTGTGTAGTTTTAAAAATAGGTCGCATGGGTCAGTAGGCCTGCTGCAGTGTTCCTTCATTCTTATGTTCTTGTGTGGATAAATTTACCTCCCACTCAATCCCGTCAGGTCAAAAGTGACGTCACCTTGAAACAGGGAGAGAGAGATAGGTCAGGTGTTTTACGCTTTATATATAGGTTTATAGTTAGAAATTTTATGTAGGGAACATGTCAGGTCACACGTGACGTGTCATCATAAAACGGGCGAGAGGTCAGGTGTCTTACGCTTGTATATATAGGCGCGCATTCATTACATTCAGTATCTTGAACACATCTGTGTATAAGACGTCACTTAAAGCAGTAATGTCAGCCACAATGAATAGTGTAAAAGTTCTGTGCAGGGAGGAGGTGGACACCTTCCTCCACTCTGGTGCACCACTTGGAGAAGGCTCTTTTGGTGTCGTCCGGCGGATTAGATGGAACCGTAAGCATCCTGTAGCGGTCATTAAGGTTGCAAAATCAAATGATTTAGTATCTTTTAAAGAAGAAAAGGAAATCTCTCTCCATTTAAATGGAGATGGAGGAGCCCCAAGGGTACTGGGGGAGTGTGAAGACCCTCCAACTCTAGTTATAACTTATGCAGGAGACGAAACTCTCAGGTCTTACCTTTGTCGTGTTGGAGAAAACGCCTCCCCTTCCAACCTTCTCAGAATTGGAGTTTTAATCGGAAAGAGGCTTATGGAGCTACAAGGGGCAGGTGTCGTGTCGTGGAAAACGTTATGATTGACCACACGCTCGCAGCCAGCGCACCGCAAGTCTCAATTATAGATTATGGGATGGCGTGTTATAATGGCGGAAATTTAAATCTAAATACACATTATGATTTTTCAAAACATTATTGGATATGCCCCGAAATTCGTCAAGGCAGGAAAAGTACCTTCGCTGGCGATGTTTATAGTTACGCAACGCTTTTAAGACTTATTTTCCTCAACTGTAAAGACGGGATACCTTCACAAGTATCACAAATTGTAAATCAAGGTATAAACAAGAATCCCATGCGGAGGCCCCTTCTACCCCACGTGCTTGACACACTGTCAGTCCTGCTTGGGAAGATGCAAGGAACAACCAGCTGCCCAACTGCCAACAAGTTTCCTACAGTACGAAATACGAATGGTACTGGGATACAACGTCCTCGTCTACTGAAGCAGCAAAACATAAAACAAGATATCCTCGTACCCCAGGAAGCCCTTCCTGGTCCTCTTCCGTCTGAGGATCAAACCAAAGCCACATGTGATCCAGTTTCGCTTCTGAACCTTGAACAAGACGACAGCAAAATAGGACTACCACAAAGAAGGTTATCCAAACGTACCAAGGGTCAGTGCCAGCGTCATACTCGCAATTTCCTCAGAGTTTAATCCATATCTGTCAAGGATACCAACGAGAAAGAGTGAACGTAATCGGAATTTCTGTTCACTTCTACGGATCAGCAAGTGTGTGAGCAGTTGACTTCTTGTCCATTAAAGACATTCCAGCGCCCCAGGAATCTTACCCAAACTGTGGCGTATTAAGACCCGGAGTTTTACTTCTAGTTTGACATCGGTTGAAAAACTAAGTTGAAATTGTAACAATTAACATGTATATATCTATCTTATGTTTAATAAATACGTTAATAATTATTATAGTTTGTATTTTTCTCCTGGATCAACGTATGCCTGGTAGCTTATTTCTGATCCTCGTAGTACAGAATGGATATAAATGTAATGGAGAACATAGACGAGGAGAACAAAGTCCACGTAGAGGTAGAGATATTATTGAAGTACATTAGCGGAAAACAGTCGTACAAAAGTTTGATGTAAATACAGTACTGGGGATATCCAGTCAAGAGAGAACTCAAAATAATGAATGTAGAAAGTACTGGTTCGGGATTACTGCTGTTATATCTGCTGATTTTATATTTTCTGCTGACTGTTTAATCTGCTAGTGCGTAATCAATATGTGTACAAGTTTCTGCTGCTACTGCTACATATCCCGTTGCTACTACCGCTACTATATCTACTTTTTTACGGTACTATTACGTATGCTGTTGTGTGGTGCTACAAGAAGAGTGGAACATGGGAGGTGGCAAGACTTGCATTAACACAATGCCATCAACCTAACAAAAGTCATATTCATATCCACTTGGTGGTCCTTGTGGGTGTTAACCAGTGAATGTTTCCGTGAGTGGGTGGTTACAATCACAACCAAACCTGAGTTAGTTTAATAATAAGTTTACCTTGTTACTTCTGGCACTTCACTGGTCCTCGCAGCCTAGTCTAGGGTCCCTACTCCACCAGCACGTATTCTCTTCCTCCTCCTCCTCTTCTTGGTACCCACATGTCCTCCCTCAGTGTGACATTGCAATTTATTGACCTTTTTGGTCTTGTTTTAATGTGTTAATCTCTGGCCAGACGCCACACATTTGATACTTGAGTGTCACATTCTAAGCAGTCTCCCTTAGTGTCAAGTCATAACCAGTCTTCACCTTACAAAGCTGAGTGGTAACCAGTGTCTCTTACAGTGTCAGTGGCAACTAGGGTCCCCTTTTGCAATGCCACAATATAATCAGTGCTATATAACCACTGGTGCCTCGTCCCAAGCCACTTACTGACCATATCCACTTGGTGGTCCTTGTGGGTGTTAACCAGTGAATGTTTCCGTGAGTGGGTGGTTACAATCACAACCAAACCTGAGTTAGTTTAATAATAAGTTTACCTTGTTACTTCTGGCACCTCACTGGTCCTCGCAGCCTAGTCTCCCTACTCCACCAGCACTTATTCTCCTCCTCCTCCTCTTAGTACCCACATAGCCTCCCTCAATGTTACACTCTGTTAAACAGAATGTGACATTGCAGTTTATTCACCTTCTGGTCTTGTCTTAATGTCTCAATCTCTGGCCAGACGCCACACATTTGATACTTGAGTGTCACATTCTGAGCAGTCTCTTAGTGTCAAGTCATAACCAGTCTTCATCTTACAATGCCCAATGGTAACTAGTGTCTTCAGTGTCTTCCTCAGTGCCTTGTAACCACTGAAGGCGCGTACTTTAAAGGAGTGGCAACATATTCTGGTCATATATGCGTGAGACAGTTGGATTTGAGGAGTATCTGCCCAGAATGGCCAGTAGGCCTACTGCAGTGCTCGGCAAGATAAAATATAATTTCGCATGGATCGAGTATCGAAAGGGAAAAGTAGATATGGAGTATAACATATGCCAAAGCCTAAGGCAAAGCATCTCCAGAGGTGCACATTTGCAGTATATGAGTGGCGTTTGTGAAAATTCCGCCCAAGCAGGACTCCTCATGACATGACGTACGTAACAGCTGTCAATATGATGTCCCAGTCTGGAACCCCACTTGATCAAACACACACACATACACACACACGCGCGCGCGCAGACTAGGAAAAGTTCAGAGATTTGCAGCATAGATAATCCCGGTTTTGAGAGAGATGTTGTGATGGGAATCTCAAAGAAGTGAATCTGACGAATGCTAAGGGGAAAACAATTATAATGTACAAAGTATCGAGATAAATTATCTGGACGGACTGATTTAATGTTCTAAAAGTGAGGTAAACTTTAGGGTGGTGAGGAAATAAACTACAAGAGGAATAAATTACAAGAGGAAGTGGTGGAGACGAATTTCATATACAGCTTCAAGACACGGTACGACATGGCCCGCGAGGCCAGGTGCTGGTAAGTGTCGGTCGACGCAGCTTAAGAGGGGATAATTTTTCAATCCCAGGAAGGAGTTAAATAAAGTGGTGGTGGAACCATACACAGTTTCAGTTTTGGTACGTATCGTGGCTCCCTGCGAGGCAAGAAACACTTTCGTGTACACTTAAATCATTACAACCTAATGATGATGTGCTCGGTTAAAGAGGATACAGTCCTCACTAAATGTAAATTAATTACAAAACTGGGCTGGGGCAATGGTTGGTTTGTGATGTTTAGGCCTATCCACTACATGAGTACGGTGAACATACATAGATACATACATCTATTGAGACACATCTCTCAGTTGTCATTGAGAGATCTCTCAGTAGTCATAGAGAGACATCTCTCAGTTGTCATTGAGACATCTCTCAGTAGTCATTGAGAGACATCTCTCAGTTGTCATTGAGAGATCTCTCAGTAGTCATAGAGAGACATCTCTCAGTTGTCATTGAGACACATCTCTCAGTTGTCATTGAGACACATATCTCAGTAGTCATTGAGAGATCTCTCAGTAGTCATTGAGAGACATCTCTCAGTAGTCATTGAGAGACATCTCTCAGTTGTCATTGAGAGATCTCTCAGTAGTCATAGAGAGACATCTCTCAGTTGTCATTGAGACACATCTCTCAGTTGTCATTGAGACACATCTCTCAGTAGTCATTGAGAGACATCTCTCAGTTGTCATTGAGACATCTCTCAGTTGTCATTGAGAGACATCTCTCAGTTGTCATTGAGAGACATCTCTCAGTTGTCATTGAGAGACATCTCTCAGTTGTCATTGAGAGACATCTCTCAGTTGTCATTGAGAGACATCTCTCAGTTGTCATTGAGAGACATCTCTCAGTTGTCATTGAGAGACATCTCTCAGTTGTCATTGAGAGACATCTCTCGGTGTATAGACCCGTTGTATAAGGAAGCTTGTATTCGCCAGTGTGTATATCTTGTGACACAGGTACAAGTCATACGACTGTGACGGAGACACATCTGGCTTACCAGTCCACCCACATCATATTAGCGACCTTGGGGACCTTTAACGTCAGTAATTAAATGAGCTTTATAATTGTCATTGGTTATTTTAACTGGGTGTGATAGTATTTATTTGTGTTGAGTGTTTGTTCGTTGCTTTTATTGTTTGTTGACTTTAGCCCTGTTTTTATTGTGTACTTTTTTTATGCCTGTGAGTGCTTACTGACTTACAAGGTCGAAATTCTTCGTAAATGTTACTGGTACTGGTACTACGTATCTTATATGAGTAGTTGTACACCGTTATACACTTAGCTCAGGTCAGCAGTAAGCAGGACTGGCGCAGTGTTTATTGATTAGTTGTGTGGAGGAACCATGATCTAGGTAATTGTGTCAGCAACCCTCCCTTCGTGCCCCCCCCCTGACATCGACCCGGGTCCTGACAGGCGAATGTACTGAGTGTATACACTAGTGATGTATCGGATATTCGCATCCGTATCCGCATCTGCATCTGCGGAACATCCGCACAATTTCTTACATCCGTATCCGCATCCGCATTTCACAGCAAACAGATATCCGCATATACATCCGCATCAACATCCGCGGAACATCCGCACAATTTCTTACATCCGCATCCGCATTCGCATCCGTAAAATGAGTAAGACATCCGTATACACATCCGCATACCGGATATCTAAATTTTTCACATCCGATACATCCCTAGTATACACCGGGAGGTGGATTTAAACTTGAGAGGTGTGTAGCTATGTGTATATAAAATGAGAGAGTTTGTATTTGTGTATATACACAGAGATGTATGTGTGTATACACTGAGAGGTGTGTATCTGTAAATGCGCAGGTTTTTATCTTTGTATATACTCTTAAGCTGTGTATCTGTATATGTTCTTAAGAGGTGCATATACACTGGGTAGAATGTATCTCTCATTGTATATACACAGAGAGTTTAATCCTTTTTTTTAGATAATGAGGTATTCTTTATGCTATTATGTGGATGAATTGCAGTAGTTGGAATTTGTCTTCATTGAACATCATATTGGAAAATTTGGTTTATATCTTCTTGGAGATTTGCCGTGTCCTCAATGGATGACACTCTCATGCAGATCCTAGTATCATCTGCAAAGGATGATACAGTGCTATGGTTTACATCTCTGTCTATGTCTGATATGAGAATGAGGAACAGGATAGGTGCGAGTACTGTGCCTTATGGAACAGAGCTCCTCACTATGGCAGCTTCCGATTTAACTCTGTTTACCACTACTCTGTGTTCAATTGGTTAGAAAGTTGAAGATCCATCTGCCTACTTTGCCATTTATCCCTTTAGCACACATTTTGTGTGCTATTACACCATGATCGCACTTGTCAAAGGCTTTTGCAAAATCTGTGTATACTACATTTGTATTGTTTGTTTTCCAATGCATCTAAGACCATATCATAGTGATCCAATAGTTGCGAGAGGCAGGAGCGACCTGCTCTGAAACCATGTTGCCCTGGGTTGTGCAATTTTTGGGAGTCCAAGTGGTTTGCAGTCCTGCTTCTTAGACCTCTTTCAAAGATTTTTATGATGTGGGACGTTAAAGCTATTGGTCTATAGTTCTTAGCTACTGCTTTGCTGCCCCCTTTATGGAATGGGGCTATATCCATTGTTTTCAGTGACTGTGAAATCTCACCTGTGTCTATGCTCCTTCTGAGAGGGTTCAGAGGGTTCACACTGTGTTTACTTCGACGGTAAACAAGGATGAGTCTTGTTTTCCTTTGTGGCAAAACCAGTCTCTTACGGATGGTGAAAAAACAAATGACACTGTGTAAAACAAATGTTTAGCTACACAGTTTCGCTGTAAGTAGAGCGTTGTGTGTACACAGAGGTCTTTTACCACATCTGTCAGCAAGTCTTGCAGTCTAACCTTACGTGTCTTGTGTCTTATCAGGTGATACTAGCAGTCGTTGTGACGTTTTTACTGTGTTGTTTTATGACTTTGAGTGATAAACCTGAAGAGACTTTGCAAGATGTTCAACACTGATTTGCTAGAAGGAAAACGTAGTGTGTTATTGAAGGGGAATTTGGCAAAGCGACAGAATGAGTCAGTAAGTTAGATATAGCGTGCCTAAGCGTGGTCAGGTGTGTGTAACCTGAGACGTGGGGTTGAATAGTGTTGGTTCAGGTCTTCCAGTGTCTTGTTCGTGAGCAAACAAGTAGGTCATCCTCCTTGCATTGTATTTTCCTTACCTTCTTCTTCTTCCTCCTTTTCTGTCTCGCTTCCCCACCTCTTGCCCCATAAGATGTTCTCAATTACTTTATATGAATTGGTTTTTGCATCGTCCCATGTTCTGGTCTGGTGGCTAGAGCTCTCGCTTCACACACGGAGGGCCCGGGTTCGATTCCCGGCGGGTGGAAACATTTCTACGTGTTTCCTTACACCTGTTGTCATGTTCACCTAGCAGCAAATAGGTACCTGGGTTGTTAGTCGACTGGTGTGGGTCGCATCCTGGGGGACAAGATTAAGGACCCCAATGGAAATAAGACAGACAGTCCTCGATGACGCACTGACTTTCTTGGGTTATCCTGGGTGGCTAACCCTCCGGGGTTAAAAAACCGAAGAAATCTTATCTTATTTTAACCTTATTCCTCTTCCTTCTCAGTTTCCCTTCCGCCTTCCCCTCCACTCAGTTCTCATCTCCTCTGCCTCACTGCACCTGACACATTTATGTAATGTTTAAACTGGCTGCCATGATTTCTAAGTTTAGCCTCGCCACCTCCGCATTGAAGACCAGTGTCGTGTCACCTCTGTTTCCACTGTGTTTGTACGCTCCTTAGTGACGTCTGGGTCTGTCAGTGTGGTTTTGTACGCTCTTAGTGACGTCTGGGTCTGTCAGTGTGGTTTTGTACGCTCTTAGTGACGTCTGGGTCTGTCAGTGTGGTTTTGTACGCTCTTAGTGACGTCTGGGTCTGTCAGTGTGGTTTTGTACGCTCCTTAGTGACGTCTGGGTCTGTCAGTGTGGTTTTGTACGCTCTTAGTGACGTCTGGGTCTGCCATTGTGGTTTTGTACGCTCTTAGTGACGTCTGGGTCTGTCAGTGTGGTTTTGTACGCTCTTAGTGACGTCTGGGTCTGTCAGTGTGGTTTTGTACGCTCTTAGTGACGTCTGGGTCTGTCAGTGTGGTTTTGTACGCTCTTAGTGACGTCTGGGTCTGTCAGTGTGTCAGAGTATTACAAAATTGATAACTTTACATAGCTTATAATATATAAAAAATAGTTTTGGAAATCTATCGAGGGGATGGGGAGACTGTGATGAAGGTGGAGATCGTGTGAACGAGGGGAGTGTGTATGTGTGAGGGAGCATGTGGAGGGTGTGATGGTGTGGTTAAGGGGGGCAAATGAGGGAAAGTGCTGGAAAGGTGGGAGGGAATGTAGAGGGTAGATGATGAATTATGTGTTGCGTGGGAGGGGAAAGAGGAAGGGGTAGCGTAGGTGTCGGGAGATTGATTGCGCTTTGAGGGATCTTCTAGTTGATAATGGTGGAGGGGTGATGTGATGGGGCGGAAATGGGCAGGAGGGGGTGATGAGATGGGCAGGAAAAAGGAGCACTAATGGGGAAATCAAGTTGAAGAAGAGTGTGAAAGACCTGGGTGTTTCATCATAATTATCAGAATTAAAGTTGTCATCAGTGTATTAAGTTGTCACTAGTGTATTAAGTTGTCACTAGTGTATTAAGTTGTCACTAGTGTATTAAGTTGTCACTAGTGTATTAAGTTGTCACTAGTGTATTAAGTTGTCACTAGTGTATTAAGTTGTCACTAGTGTATTAAGTTGTCACTAGTGTATTAAGTTGTCACTAGTGTATTAAGTTGTCACTAGTGTATTAAGTTGTCACTAGTGTATTAAGTTGTCACTAGTGTATTAGGTTGTCACTAGTGTATTAGGTTGTCACTAGTGTATTAAGTTGTCACTAGTGTATTAAGTTGTCACTAGTGTATTAAGTTGTCACTAGTGTATTAAGTTGTCACTAGTGTATTAAGTTGTCACTAGTGTATTAAGTTGTCACTAGTGTATTATCATCAGTATCAAAGGTATCACCAGTGTATTAAAGATATTACCAGTGTATTAAAAATATCACTAGTGTATTAAAGATGTCGTCAGTGTATTTTAAAGACAGTTCTGTGGTGTCTCGGTCTTAGGGATTTGCGATATCTTTTTTAGTGTTTTGATGTGATTTTACACGTAAGTGTTAGATTTCATTTCCTTCCAGACAACCCTGTTTTGATCCCGCTTGTGTTGACGCTAGTAGTGAGAGACTGGTGGACACGGTGGGGTTCACTCTTTATCGTGCATGTCCATTATGCGGGGGGGGGGATTGTCCCCCCCGGACGATGACCAGGTCTCTTGGTTGATGGCCTGATCAGTCAGGCTGTTGACGCTAGTCGTTCGCTGTCCAGCGCAGGTAGAACATCTCAGCTGATTAGGAATCAGCTTAAAAATCTTATCAAGTTTGGTCTTGAAGATATCCAGGGGTGTGGATGACTTCAAGAAGAAACTTTGTTAAGTTTTCTAAGTTAGTTCCTGTTTGAGACTTTGATTAATGAACCTTAAACGAGGCCGAGTCGTTATATAGTCTGTGTGTTGCCTAAATTTGGTTAAGTAATTAACAGTGTGTGTTGATGGGTTTACTCATCTGGTTGTGTTTGCGGGGGTTGTCATAGCTCCTGGCTCCGCCTCTTAACTCTTATTGGTCGGCTTCACCGATTTCTGACCTCCAGCGCCAGATCATATCTACTCCTGAAACTGTGTATAATGTTTCCCCGCCAGATCTAGTGCTACCCTAAAGCAGAAAAAGTGGACCAGTTGGCCGCCAGCAGCAACAGCCTGGTTGATCACGTAAGCACTAGACAAGCCTGGCCCAGGGCCGGGCTACAGGAGTAGGAAAAAACTAAATCCGTCAAATGCATATCAAAGGTACATTAACATCGCCATGAATCATCGTCTGAAGGTGGCATCTGTTTCCTGGCGCTCCTCTCTTCTTGTCCCTCTCCTGTCTGTCCAATCATCTCAGTATTTTGTAAGTCACTGTTCCCCTGGTCCTACATGACTCACTAAATCGTAATGACACGATTGCAAACAAACCATACCACGGGCGGGGATTGAACCCGCGATCAGAGTCTGATCGCGGGTTCTATCCCCGCCCGTGGTATGGTTTATTTGTATGCATTTTTGTATAACAGTTCTTAACACCCTGGTGAGGACTAGATCTAGCAAGATCCGGTAGACCTACTGCGGTGCTCCTTTATGTTGTGTTTATGACGAGGGGCTGGGTTTGATTGGTGTCGTGGGTACGGGAGTAAATGCTTGGGTAGCTTTGGGAAGGGGTGATTTTGATAAGACCCTGCCTTGTATGGGCCAATAGGCCTTCTGCAGTGTTGCTCCATTCTTATGTTTTGTGTGGTGTAGAGGTTTGTAGTACATTACACGAGACTGGTCACTTGCTGGCGAGGCTGGAGGGGCGTGGTAGGGCGGTGACATCCTACCACACTTCACCTTGGCGACCTCGCTCCAAAACTGTGGATATTCTTCCTGCTCAGCTGGGCTCTTACCTACATGTAACTGCATGACACAAACGCCACCAGGCTTGCCGAAGGGCTCATGATTCAAGGAAATGGAGCTGTCCTGTCCTTAGATGTAAATTACGTTTCATGTTCTTTTGATATACCTTTACCTTTGAAGAGTTTCGAGAGTATCTACTCTCTGAGCCCGGCCATGGGCCAGGCTCGTCTGGTGCTTGCCTGGTCAACCAGGCTGTTGCTGCTGGAGGCCCGCTGCCCGACATATCCATCACAGCCTGGTTGATCTGGCACCCGATGAAGATACTTGTCCAGTTTCCTCTTGAAGGCTTCTACACTGGTTCCAGCGATGTTTCGGATATCTTCTGGTAAGATGTTGAATAGTCTGGGACCCCGGATGTTAATGCAGTGCTCCCGTATTGTCCCCACCGCACCCCTGCTCCTCACTGGGTTTATTTTACACTTTCTACCATATCTCTCACTCCAATATGTTGTTATGGCAGTGTGCAGATTTGGGACCAGGGCCTCAAGTACTTTCCAAGTATATATATTATCATGTATCTCTCTCTCCTCCGCTCCAATGAGTACATGTTCAAGACTTGAAGGCGTTCCCAATAATTTAGATGTTTGAATGGCTCAATGTGAGCCGTAAACGATCTCTGAATTTGTTCCAGCTCTGATATTTCTCCTGCCCTGAACGGGGCCGTCAGCACTGAGCAGTATTCTAAGTAGGGGAGCACTAGCGATTTGAAGAGTGTCACCATCGGCATTATTTCCCTTGTTTTGAAAGTTCTCAATACCCACCCCGTCATCTTCCTGGCTGTTGTGATCTTTGTCTTGTTATGGTCTTTAAACGACAGATCAGCAGACATAATTATTCCCAAGTCCTTAACGTGTTCCTTTCGTTCTATGTGGTGACCCTCTTGCGTTTTGTATATAGTGTTCCTTTTGAGTTCTTCATTTTTTCCATACCTAAGCAGCTGAAACTTATCACCATTGAACGTCATGTTGTTCTCCACTGCCCATTGGAAGACCCTGCTTATGTCCTCCTGTAATTTTTCAGTGTCCTCTACCGTAGTGACTTTCATGCTTATTTTAGTGTCATCTGCAAATGATGATACAAAAGTGTGCTGGGTGTTTTTATCTATGTCTGCTATGAGGATGAGAAACAGCAGAGGTGCCAGGACAGTGCCTTGGGGCACTGAAACTATATGACCCACATGGGTTTAACGCTTCCCCGTTAATGTAATAATACTCTGTGATGGTGACCATACTTTTTACTGAACAAGTTTACCAAAGGGGTCTTAAAAATCTCAGTTATCGCAGGTTTTACTTAAAATATCCAGAAAAGGTGTCTGGTCACGTTTAAAGAGTAGCAGCTAGCGTAGACTAGCGCTGTCTTAAATGATGAGGCACCTAAACTATACAGATTAGTTATCTGAATGTATCTAAGTCAGATATAATGACCACCATACAAGACGCCCTAGGGTCCCTCTCAGACCCTGGCACAGCTAAGACTGCGTCAGATGCCAGGATATTCTCATGGATTCACCGTGTTCGTCTCAACACAAGCAACACGTCGAAAGGACCAGTCAACTCCAGTACTTTTGGCAGCGAGCTGAGAAGCTCGTGTAGTGTTATTCCTTTGGGCCGTTTGAGAGGTTATGCAGGAGGCCATGAGACTATCAGTCAAAAGCTGTTGCCCTAGTTCCAGCAGTCAAAAGCTGTTTCCCTAGTTCCAGCAGTCAAAAGCTGTTTCCCTAGTTCCAGCAGTCAAAAGCTGTTTCTCTAGTTCCAGCAGTCAAAAGCTGTTTCCCTAGTTCCACCTGTCAGAAACAGTTTCACTAGTTCCACCTGTCAGAAACAGTTTCACTAGTTCCACCTGTCAGAAACAGTTTCACTAGTTCCACCTGTTAGAAACAGTTTCACTAGTTCCACCTGTCAGAAACAGTTTCACTAGTTCCACCTGTCAGAAACAGTTCCACTAGTTCCACCTGTCAGAAACAGTTTCACTAGTTCCACCTGTCAGAAACAGTTTCACTAGTTCCACCTGTCAGAAACAGTTTCACTAGTTCCACCTGTCAGAAACAGTTTCACTAGTTCCACCTGTCAGAAACAGTTTCACTAGTTCCACCTGTCAGAAACAGTTTCACTAGTTCCACCTGTCAGAAACAGTTTCACTAGTTCCACCTGTCAGAAACAGTTTCACTAGTTCCACCTGTCAGAAACAGTTTCACTAGTTCCACCTGTCAGAAACAGTTTCACTAGTTCCACCTGTCAGAAACAGTTTCACTAGTTCCACCTGTCAGAAACAGTTTCACTAGTTCCACCTGTCAGAAACAGTTTCACTAGTTCCACCTGTCAGAAACAGTTTCACTAGTTCCACCTGTCAGAAACAGTTTCACTAGTTCCACCTGTCAGAAACAGTTTCACTAGTTCCACCTGTCAGAAACAGTTTCACTAGTTCCACCTGTCAGAAACAGTTTCACTAGTTCCACCTGTCAGAAACAGTTTCACTAGTTCCACCTGTCAGAAACAGTTTCACTAGTTCCACCTGTCAGAAACAGTTTCACTAGTTCCACCTGTCAGAAACAGTTTCACTAGTTCCACCTGTCAGAAACAGTTTCACTAGTTCCACCTGTCAGAAACAGTTTCACTAGTTCCACCTGTCAGAAACAGTTTCACTAGTTCCACCTGTCAGAAACAGTTTCACTAGTTCCACCTGTCAGAAACAGTTTCACTAGTTCCACCTGTCAGAAACAGTTTCACTAGTTCCACCTGTCAGAAACAGTTTCACTAGTTCCACCTGTCAGAAACAGTTTCACTAGTTCCACCTGTCAGAAACAGTTCCACTAGTTCCACCTGTCAGAACTTTTTTTGTCTTACTAGTCGAACTGTCAGACGCCTCGTTGCACTAATTCGAACTGTCAGAAGTAAATCTTTATTTAATCGTGTTAACTCCTGCCACGAATACCAGTTGATTGAGGTAAACACCAACGAGAGTACCAGCTGATTGATGCAAACACTAGGGATATTACCAGCTGACTGAAGCAAACACTAGGGATATTACCAGCTGACTGAAGCAAACACTAGGGATAATACCAGCTGATTGATGTGATAAACACCTCAGTACTACCCATGGACCTGAAGCAGGTTACTGGTAGATGTGGAGCTCCGGGTCACCAGACAGGTCTGGAACACCTAGAGGTCACTAAGCAGGTAACGTGCAGGTCACCAGGTGTATCTGGAGCACCTGGATGTCATTAATTAAGCAGGTCGTGTGCAGATCACCACCGGATAGGTGTGGAGCACGTGGAGGTCGTCTGTAAGAAAGTATTGCGTTACCCACCAGACATGTATTTGTGAGTACCGTCACCTGTGACACTTCCCCAGACAAGGTGGGTTTGGTGGCAGGTGTTGTGGTTGACCTTGTCCCTTACCTGACTTAGAGCCTCCTCACTGACTGTTTGGTTTTTATCTCGTCTCCTTCGTAACATTTGAAACATGATCTCCTTCGCCTTTCTTCCTTTTTTCATCGTATGCTCCTTACTTCTGCTCTTTCCTTACCCTTATCTGTCTTGCCCTCGTGTCTCCTACACTTTCCCCACATCTTATCCTCTCCCTTTCCTCATTCTCTCACCGGTTCTTTTCCTGATACTAACAATCTGCGAGTGTATTCCTTTCCTGTCAGTATGTCATACCCGAGGATGTTTATGATAATATATATGCTAGTTATAATATGTCTGGTCGTAACTACAAGTGGCAGTCTTTGTATTTATACATATGAATGAGGATGATTCTGCAAGTGATAAGTGGGGGTTGTGTACGATGACCTTGCATTGTGGTGCCACGCCCCAGTGGGCACCCTGTATGAAGTATGCCCTCGTATAGTTGTGTCATGCACTAGTGGGCAGTGCATGTAGGTGAATGTCGCTGGAGTGGCGCACGAGGCAGGAATCTATCATGGCTTTGTGGGGTAAAAGTTGCTGGTTCTGATGCCAAGGTTGAGATGGGGAGGAGGGGTAGGGCAGGGCTGGGGTATGCTTGCAGAGGTCAAATGATAGCTCCTGGCCCCGCTTCTTAACTTCTATCGGCTGGCTTTATTGATATCTGACCTCCCGGACCTGATCATACATAGTTCTGAAGCTTTGCGCTCTTTCTCTCCACCACCTCTTCATCTAATACATTCTACTCATCGCTGTTAGGAGTGTTGGGGCGGTTATTAGGGTTTTATCTTATATTTTGTTTCACGGTCCTAAACCCATTTGGGTAATTTAATTCAAGGACAGGCTGAGGCTCATTCGTCCTCCGTCCGCTAATTGCGGCCCCGTCCCTGACCAGTCAGGCTGTCGGTACTAGCCCCTTGTTATTGGGAAGAACGTATAGTTAGGGTTGGCTCCTTCCCCGCAAGCTAAACTTGGCTTAATTTTCGTATTGTAACCTTCAGATAGAATGGGGGTAGCAACGCACTGATGAAGCATTAACAGTTCTTAGCTTGTAAATGACCTGAGATAGGATAACAGCTCTTAGCCTGTAGATTCAGTGGTTTAAAAACAGTTGGGATTCTATAATTATTAGTAAGTATTGGTGATAAACACGTGGTGTACACGTTCGCTCTCCGTGCACGTCGTCTGGCTCCCAAAGTTTGCAATTCTCAATCCCATTTTTACAATGGCAAGGACGAGACTTCAGTCGAGTTTGTCTTGATGATAAAAGCCAAGAGAGCTTGAGAAGACAGTAGAGAGGGTAAGTAACAATGTAGAAGTTCTCATTATCCACGCGGTCATTTTCCTGACTTTCGCAACACTCGCCTTATCGTGTTCTTTAAAAGATACGGATGTGGGTGTGTGGGCGTGGGTCTGCCGGTTGACCCTAACGTAATTACCTATCTTTAATTTTTTTTTTAGGATGTTTGTAATACTATTCTGGGATATGGAAAATACTTTATGCTTTATAACAGCGAAGAAAATATTGTTTTAGAACTTCAAGGTTAAGCCAGAAAGAAGGAAGTAACAACCTTGGTGTTTGGCCAAGAGGTAGGGTAGGGGTGAGGGACCGCTGGGAGAGGGGGTGGTCCCAGGTGAGGTGCTACCCTTCCTTATCCTCCCACTCTATAAATTCCACGTCTCCTGTGTAAGGGATAGGCCTTCCTGAGACATAAGTAATAGTAACTCGAGCTCTGTTGGAAGGAACTCTTTAAAACTCCCATAGCTGATGAACCCTTAATGGGATATTAAGACGATATCCTCTTTGCCTTACTGAAGTCTCTCCTCGGCTCAACCTGACAGATTACAGCATTATGTAACCCATCTTATGTGATGGAATATGACGAGGAATATAGCTACTAGCATTTGTTCCAACTATGCAACTATCATATATAGAAGTGGGTAGTAACACGTTGCTGCTATACCCAATTATGCTAAATAGATCCACTCATTCCCTCCTTCCCTCCCTCCTTCCCTCCCTCCTTCCCTCCCTCCTTCCCTCCCTCCATACCTACGTCACCTCTCCTGGCACTGGTTTTCCTCCCCAAGTACTACTACGAAGTTTCTCCTCTTGCCTACACGTGACTGTTATTTCGGGAACCTCGTGGTGGTCAAATGATATTAGTGCTGTAAATGGGTAGCAACAGCCTGGTTTATCCTGAGGTCGATAAGAGTGCCTTGCCGCAGATTAGGTTAGAGGTGAGGATGAAGAGTGGTGGACATTTGGAGATTTGGTCTGAAACCGGGACACGGGGGCAGTAGACCCTGGAATTATCTAATGATAATCTTTAGATGGGATGCGAGAACACAACAATATTCTTTTCGGTAGGAATAAAAAAATATTGAAAAAAAAAACCCATCATTATTGTGGGATTCTTTGTCTTGAAGGTTTTCCTAATCCATCCTATAATTTTTCCTAACCGGGCTACGTTTTATTTGTAGGGTTGCCGAAACTCAAGTTGGCTGGACATTACTCAGCCACCCGTTCTTGCTGCTCCACGAAATAATCCGACTGCTTTTTGTAATCTGTACCCGTTTTGATGTCTTCGTTTTTCCTATCGAAGCGGTTGGAATTTGCCACCGTTTGTGTCTAAAGGCATCCACTGGAAGATGTTGATATATGATACTAGCTTGTTAACGTCTAATACTAAAACAACCATCACGCAGATTTTAGTAAAGTCCGCAAAACCTGAAGCTAAGACAACGGTAAAATCGCTGAGGTGTAGAAAAAATGTATGAAGTATTGAATAGGAAGTTTCAAAGTGTGTTCACAAGCCAGTAGGCCTGCTGCAGTGCTCCTTCTTTCTTATGTTCTTAGAAGATGATTTTCATATTGGAGTTTTTAGTCCTAGACAGCTGAGGTAGAGGATACTGAGATACCTAAATAAGATGTACATAAATGATTCAGGTGAGCCGGTCGGCGGTGCCGGCACCGTGTAGGGTAAGCAGCTAGACGGTGTATCACACGTAGAGGTAGGTAGGGCCCCGTGGTGGGCTACGGCACCAGCGACTGCTGGCTTACCGTCCTGCTGGATTCAATGGTCTGAGTAAGAGGATGAAATGGCAGGAAAGGTGATATAGAAACGGCGGGGAGGGAGGGAGGAAGGAAAGGGGATATAGTAACGGCAGGGAGAAAGGAAGGAAGGAAAGGGGATATAGTAACGGCGGGGAGGGAGGGAGGAAGGAAAGGGGATATAGTAATGGCAGGGAGAAAGGAAGGAAAAGGGATATGAAAAAGGCAGTGAGAAGGACGAGGTGGTTAATCTAGTGTCATGTGTTTATGAAGTAGCTCCTTTCAAGGTAAACAACATCGTCGCTGTACCGTTGGCTGTGCCGTTTTGTCACTCAGTACTTGACTTTACCGTTTCTCCATATTCTTAACGTGTACCATTTATCCTCGATTGCATGGTTAATAATAATGAAGATTAGATACACCTTCCTTAAGTCTTTATTATTGTAACCACCGTACAGATATTTACCTGACGATGGTTTCTGGAATCATCGTCCCCGGGGCCCGGTCCCAGACCAGGCCTTCCTGTTGAAACCCTCAGAAGTAAGGTTGTTTCAAGCACTAACCCTGCTTGTTCAAGTTCCCTCTTGAGAGCAGTTAGGGGAATATTGATAATTTCACCTGTGCATGATAGGAGGACGTTGAGAAGCCCTAAACTCAAATTATCTTGCGGTTCTCTTATTTCATCTGTTCTTTCATTACTCTCATAAGCAGCAGTTTCAGTGCGCAGATTTGGTTCCATATTTGTTTACACACGACCGTGCTTGGATTTGTTCCTCTTAAGTTTATTTATCTGCTTGTAATTAATCATGCGTGTTTTTATAATCTATTGATATGAAGAATCATGACACATAGAGGGCTTCTTTGTTGAAGTATAGGCTGCCTGTGAGACACACTAGGTCAGCAGGAGACAGCCAAGCGAGATGATACCTACTGCTCTTAGCACTAAGTCTGCCACACCACAACTACTGCTGGCTTATTGCCACCCTGGTTAATAAGAATTAGTTCATGTGCTTGAGACATGCGTGTCCTTGGCGACAGACACTACTCTTTTGACATTGCTATTTTTTTAGGGCTTGCATAGCGAGAGCTGCAGACGGGCCATCATGTGCTTGTTCAGTGTACGAGTTTCTTCAGTGTCTAGGCTTTGTTCAGTGTACGCTTTGTTCAGTGAGTTTCTTCAGTTTGTAGGCTTTGTTTAATTTTGGAGGTAGGTAGGTAGTGGCAGTGTGGTGGGGAAGAAGAGGCCTTGTGTCAGTATGCCCTGTCAAGCTTTTCTGGGTCTTGGGTAATGCTGGTGCTGTACTTACAGAAGTGTAGCTGGGTCGAGACAGTTTCTGGTCTCGATTTTTAACGTGCAAGTGGCTGCACTTACTGGTTGCAGGCTTTTTGTATATATATTCTCTTGAAACTGTGTATACATGATGTTGATCCCCCACCACTTCCTCATTCTAGACTGTTTAGACTAAAGGATGCGTTGATTTTTTGATATACCTGTGACCAGGTTTGTAAGTTTTTCTACTCTGGCAGCCCGACCTTGGACCAGGCCTCTCTGTTGTGCTATATTGTTTTCAACAGTATATGCGAGTTAGTACCTATGTTCTGAAATAATGTAGATGAGGTTCTTCCTCGTGTTCTCTCCTTTTACTTAGATGCTGGTGAAGGATTCTTGATCCAAGGAACTGAAGCTACCCTTCCTTTCCTCGAATCAAATCTGATTACCCCCACCCCCTTTCTCAGGGGCTGTTTGGCTCTATCGGATTTAGCGCTTTCCAAAAATTTAATTATAATAATGCCACGCTTGTATTTTTCTTTCTCAACATTTGATGTCTGACATTGTTGAATATTCTTGAGCTTCACATTTGTTGAGGTTTGAATTAGATCTCTCGGTATCTTCTTCCTTTTTATCTAATATTAGAATGACATTTACTAGTTTATAGTTAGTTGATATTTAGATGATTATTATGTGGAGAGTGGATGGTTGTGAGGAGTGGATGGTTGGTGAGGAGATGATGGTGGTGAGAGATGATGGTGGTGAGAGATGAGTGTGAGGAGATGGATGTGGTGGGAGATGGATGGTGGAGGAGATGATGTGGAGGAGATGATGGTTGGTGAGAGAGTGATGGTGGAGAGATGGATGGTGAGAGAGAGGTGGGGAGATGGATGGTGGTGAGGAGAGGATGGTGGGAGGAGAGATGGTTGGTGAGGAGTGATGTGGGAGAGGAGGTGGAGAGAGTTGATGGTGGTGGAGGAGATGGATTGGGAGGAGATGATGAGAGAGATGGATGGTGGTGAGAGGATGGGGGAGGAGTGGATGGGGGAGAGATAGTGTAGGAATATGTTGGTGAGGAGTGGGTGGGATTGAGGTGGTGAGAGAGAGGTGGTGAGAGAGTGAGGGGAGAGTGATGGTTGGAGGAGTGAGTTGGTGAGAGTGAGGTGGGGAGTGGAGGGTGAGAGATTATTTGGAGGAGATGGATGGTGGGAGGAGAGGAGGTGGTGGGAGTGATGGATTGTAGAATGATTAAGTTAATTAGTTGGAAGTAGATGGATGGTTGGTAGAGAGATGATGGTTGGTGAGGAGTGATGGTGTGGAGAGAGATGGATGGTTGGTGAGAGAGATGGATGGTTGGTGGGAGGAGTGATTGGGAGGAGATGGATGGTGGAGGGAGATGGATGGTTGTGAGGAAGTGGATGGTTGGTGGAGGATGGATGGTTGGTGGAGGAGAGGATGGTTGGTAGAGATGGATGGTGGTGGGAGAGATGGTGGTGAGGGAGAGATGGATGGTTGGGAGAGATGGTGGGGATGGAGTTGAGAGATGGATGGTTGGTGGAGGAGATGAGTGAGATGGATTGGTGGAGGGAGAGATGGATGGTTGGTGGAGGAGATGGATGGTTGGTGGAGGAGAGATGGATGGTTGGTGGAGGAGAGATGGATGGTTGGTGGAGGAGATTGGATGGTTGGTGGAGGAGAGATGGATGGTTGGTGGGAGGGAGATGGATGGTTGGTGGGAGAGAGATGGTGGTTGGTAGGTAAAGAGAGAGAGATTGAGATGGATTTGGTGGGAGGAGAAGATAGATGGTGGTGGAGGAGGAGTAGGATGATGGTTGGTGGAGGAGATGGATGGTTGGTGAGGAGAGTGATGGTTGGTGGGAGAGAGATGATGTTGGTGGAGGAGATGGGTGGTTGGAGGGAGAGATGGATGGTTGGTGGAGGAGAGTTGGATGGTTGGTGGGGAGAGATGGATGGTTGGTGGGAGAGTGGATGGTTGAATGGATGGTGGATAGGAGAGGAGAGATGGATGGTTGGTGGAGGAGAGATTTGGGTGGTTGGTGGAGGGAGAATGGATGATGTGGAGGAGAGATGGATGGTTGGTGGAGGATGATGGTTGGTGGAGGGAGAGATGGATGGTTGGTAGGGAGATGATGAGGAGAGTGGATGGTTGGTGGAGGAATGATGTGGATGGGAGAGTGGATGGTGAGGAGAGTGGATGGATGATGATGTAGGAGGAGAGTGGATGGTTGGTGGAGGAGAGAGTGGATGGATTGGTGGAGGAGAGATGGATGGTTGGTGGAGGAGAGATGGATGGTTGGTGGAGGAGATGGATGGTGGTGAGGGAGATGGATGGTTGGTGGAGGAGAGGAGGTTGGTGAGGAGATGGATGGTTGGTGGAGGAGAGATGATGGTTGGTGGAGGGAGAGTGGATGGTGGTGGAGAGAGATGGATGGTGGTGGAGAGGAGAGATGGATGGTTGGTGGAGGAGAGATGGATGGTTGGTGGAGGAGAGTGGATGGTTGGTGGAGGAGAAGTGATGGTTGGTGGAGGAGAGATGATGGTTGGTGGGAGGAAGATGGATGGTTGGTGGGAGGAGAGATGGATGGTTGGTGGGAGGAGAGATTGGATGGTTGGTGGAGAGGAGAGATGGATGGTTGGTGAGGGAGAGATGGATGGTTGGTGGAGGAGAGTGGATGGTTGGTGGAGGAGAGATGGATGGTTGGTGGAGAGAGATGGATTGGTGGAGGAGAAGATGGATGGTTGGTAGGAAGGAGAGTGGATGGTGTGGAGGAGGAGATGGATGGTTGGTGGGAGGGAGAGATGGATGGTTGGTGGAGAAGAGATGGATGGTTGGTGGAGAGAGAGATGTGTGAGGAGATGATGGTGTGGAGGAGATGATGGTTGGTAGGAGGAGAGATGGATGGTTGGTGGAGAGAGATGGATGGTTGGTAGGAGAGATGGATGGTTGGTGGAGGAGAATGGATGGTTGTGGAGGAAGATGGATGTTTGTGGAGGAGAGTGATGGTTGGTGAGAGAGGAGATGGATGGTTGGTGGGAGGGAGAGATGGATGGTTGGTGGGAGGGAGAGATGGATGGTTGGTGGGAGGGAGAGATGGATGGTTGGTGGGAGGGAGAGATGGATGGTTGGTGGGAGGGAGAGATGGATGGTTGGTGGGAGGGAGAGATGGATGGTTGGTGGAGGAGAGTTGGATGGTTGGTGGAGGGGAGATGGATGGTGGTGGAGGAGAAGATTTGATGGTTGGTGGGAGAGAAGATGGATGGTTGGTGGGAGGAAGATGGATGGTTGGTGGAGGAGAGTGGATGGTTGGTGGGAGGGAGAGATGGATGGTTGGTGGGAGGGAGAGATGGATGGTTGGTGGGAGGGAGAGATGGATGGTTGGTGGGAGGGAGAGTTGGATGGTTGGTGGGAGGGAGAGATGGATGGTTGGTGGGAGGGAGAGATGGATGGTTGGTGGGAGGGAGAGATGGATGGTTGGGGGAGAGATGGATGGTTGGTGGGAGGAGATGGATGGTTGGTGGAGAGGAGAGTTGGATGAAGTGGATGATGAGAGGAGAGTGGATGGTTGTGGAGGAGGAGAGATGGATGGTTGGTGGGAGGAGAAATGGATGGTTGGAGGGAGAGATGGATTTGGTGGAGAGAGATGGATGGTGTGAGGAGGAGATGGATGGTTGGTGGGAGGAAGGGAGAGATGGATGGTTGGTGGGAGGAAGGGAGAGATGGATGGTTGGTGGGAGGGAGGGAGAGATGGATGGTTGGTGGGAGGAGGGAAAGGTGGATGGTTGGTGGTTGGAAGAGCGAGTAAGGTGGATGGGAGGGAGTATGAGAAATTTATTATAAAAGTTAATCTATCACATACAATAATTTATTTAGGACTGATGCGTGTGTTCTTGAGTTGGTTCGTGCCCCAAGTTGGCAGGAATGGCCTTGTGTGGCACATGTAGCACCTTGGCACCCATTTTCAGTGTGTCACCGAGACACACGCCCACCACGACCAGTGTGTCACACGCCTACACACCTTCCCAGACGCGCCCACCTCCACTAGTGTGTTACGCGCCCACGTGCCTTCCTACACACGGCCACCACCAGCAACGTGTCACATCTCTCATGAAAGTGAGAGTGGGAGTAAGGAAGCGGACACATCAGTGATATTTTAAGAGTCAGTGGGGCTTCGTTGATGGCATTTTAAATGGAGGAGCAGATTTTTTTTCATTTATTGTTAGGGATAGTTTTTATAGTTTCATTGTTTGGGGTCTATTCATTTGTTTTTTCTTTGGTGGGTTTTAAATTTGTGTGAATGCATTGGTGTTCAGATGAGCAGTTGTATGGTACAGAACGCAGCATGTGTTTTTAGACCCACTTCTCTGAAGAGTCCATAATTCTTTGCACCTAGAACAAGTTTTATTGGGACAATGTTGACAAAGCTCTAATAGAGCGAAACGTTGTACCAGTAAAGGTAGGTCTTGAGCGTGTATTTTCTTCAGTATTATGGGCAGTACGCGTTTGGATCCATTCATTGTTTCCAGTCAGTCTCATGGTAGAGAAATAACTAAAATAAAACATCGAAAAAGGTTTGGGACTCGGGATCACATTGAACCTTGCATCAGAACACGCAAGACCTTCAATATCGGCAGAAAGTGCCAATCTGGTAAATATAAAAATGACAAAGAAATCTCAACCAGGAGACGACCCGCAAGAGAGACTTGGGAAATTTGTGAAGAAACTCAACTCGCAAGCCCAGTCCCAGGACCTATTATGTGCATCTGTAATATTTTGAGGTGCATAATAAAACTATTGAACTAAAATATCTACGCTGGACGAAGTGAAAGATAAATGATGAAAATATTGAACTTTCCGATATTTTAATGTCGCCGAAGCGTCTAGTTCGTGCACCCCATACCATTCCTGTGGATTGTAGCCCAACATATGGATAGACACAAGCCCTAGGAATTAGGTCCTAAAAGGGTTAAGATGAGTACATCTAGATTTATATCTACTATTGTCTTATCTGTCGCAATCAAATTCAGGATATTTGTTTAATATGTTTGGTATCTTATTTTCATTAATAAGATAATCACATAAATTATAATACATACTTTATGTCTGTAGTTCTCAGTAAGTAGACAATTAAGCACATAGTGTTGAAGATAGTGACCATAGGCCTGACCATATATACTTGCATTTAGTTTGATCATCATCTGTGTCTGTCAAGATGTCAGAAGTACTTGCAACCAAGACCAGAATGTGCGGAGCAGTCTTTCTATTGCAAGAACCAGAATCAAGGCGCACACACAAGGAAATTAAATACATGACCCGAAGAGATTCCTGCCTTGATGCTGGGAAGGGCTTTTGATCCAAGGACTGAAGCCACTCTCCCTTTCCAAGAATCAAGCCTTTTTACCTTCTATTCCCCAGGCACTGTATGACATCCCTAATGATTTAGCGCCTCTCGTGAATAAGAACATAAGAAAGGAGGAACACTGCAGCAGGCCTGTTGGCCCATACTAGGCAGGTCCTTCACAATCCGTCCCACTAACAGAACACTTGCTCAATCTAATTTTCAATGCTACTCAAGAAATAAGCTTTGATAATTCTATTTACTCATGTGCGAGTCCCACTCAAATCCAACCCCTCTCACTCATGAATTTATCCAACCTAAATTTGAAACTACCCAAGGTCCTAGCTTCAATAACCCTACTAGGCAGACTGTTCCACTCATCAACTACCCTATTTCCAAACCAATACTTTCCTATATCCTTTCTAAATCTAAACTTATCTATTCTAAATCTAAACTTATCTATTCTAAATCTAAACTTATCTATTCTAAATCTAAACTTATCTATTCTAAATCTAAACTTATCTATTCTAAATCTAAACTTATCTATTCTAAATCTAAACTTATCTATTCTAAATCTAAACTTATCTATTCTAAATCTAAACTTATCTATTCTAAATCTAAACTTATCTATTCTAAATCTAAACAATGTGAGTATAATATCTTTTTTATGCACCTTATACCCATCCTGTGGGCGTAGTCACAACAGTTTACAGAGGCACATAACTGGACCAGGAACTGGGTCCCCATGGCATGATGAGAAAGACACATGTATAACACCATTTTCAACATCCACATGGTATATAATCCAGGGTTGCTGAAGCTATCTATCACCAACAGGCGATTGGAGGTTCGAACTTTTACCACTGTTTGTGCTGAACAACCAACGCGTATTTAGTTTTTCATGAAATACAGTACAAGACCAGTGGTAGGCCTGTGAGGGTTTGGCGTGGTTTTAGGCGCGAGTCTTTACCTTTAATAATGCTATTAACTTTTTCGGTGTACAATGTACACTTAAGAATTTAATGAATTAATAAATAAAGGATACAGACTAATACTGTAAATAATGAGTCTAAAAGATAATGAAATTTTAGTTAAGAGCATTAAAAATAAATGGGATACCAGCGTAAACTGGACATAAGCTGTGCAATACATCAGACTAAAGTATAGTCATATATAAGGCTGGCAGTGGCACGTATATCCACGTATTTCCACGTAGCGAGGGCGTGCTGGCGTGGGCGTGTGAAAGAGAGGAAGGGAAAGGGGGAACCAATGCCTTTCCCTCCACACAATGCCTTACAAGACTCTCCACTCCAGCTGACTCTGGGCGGAGGCCACGTTTTTTTTATATCTTCCTTCTTTGCCTTCTTGGTTTTATATTTTTCTTTAGTAAGCTGACTCGTAAAGTAATCATCTTGTATTTTGTCATGCGGGCTCGTTTGTGCCATTGACCAGTGTGTATTACTTTTGTTTTCTTTTCTATATTAATTTTCCATACCCTCTATATAGGCTAGCCGTGGTGATCCCTAAATGTTGTACAGATTCTGACAGCTTCGTAGAAACATACGAGATACTGTAGAGAAGTGTAATAACCTAATCCTCTCCTTCCTCCACCCGATACAGCAATTTTGCTGTGAGGAGCACGGTGGATTGTGGATACAGCAACGTTGTCATGTGCGCCAGGGTGGATTGTGTAGTCCTATGAGCCAGCAGGTTGTGTGTAAACGTGGCTTCAGGTACGTCCTTTGCCGAAGTGACTGCTGATGAGACGCTCGAGTGTTAAAAAGTGCCATTATCTTCGGTTCCATTTGACTCCCTGTGTTTGGTTACCAGTTTTAAGTTTAGTCTTGGGTTTAGCTTCATTCACCATGGTGGGCGCCCTGTTGGGGGATGGGGGTCCGGTTTTGGAAAGTCAATTGGTCTTCACGCGGGTTTGGATAGGTTTTTGAATCACTTTGCTCTTCAGCTCTGGATACTTCCTGGGAACATTGTACAACTGTCCACGTCTCCGTCGACTCGCTTAACCAGCGATATTGAAAATGGATTTCCTGTCATCGCCATGACAGGCTGTGATGGATATGTGGGGCAGCGGGCCTCCAGCAGCAACAGCCTGGTTGACCAGGCTAGCACCAGACGAGCCTGGCCCATGGCCGGGCTCCGGGAGTAGAAAGACTCTCGAAACTCATCAAAGGTAAGGTACCATGCTCTGACAGTCTTGTTGCTTTAAGAAACTTATGACATCACTGAAGATGAAAAACCACAATACCGTGAGTAGAGCAAATCACCTTTTTAACCCCAAATTTGGAGAAGCCTTAGACTGTTAGGCTGCGACCCGGTAATGATCCAGGAGGGACTGAAACTTCATCTAAACTGCTATTTTGTTGTGGGGAAGCGTTAAAACCTCAGGGATTGTACAGCGCCTGTGGGATGGAATTCAACTCAGCCACTGTGCTACATGACTGATGTGTACCTACAGTCACTCAAAATACCCAGAACTCACCACGTGGAAGTGGCTGCACTTAGTTCCAATCTCGTCTAAGGCTTTCTTTCCGAATTATGAATTAACAGCAAAATAAGATATATGTTTTATCGTGGACCAGTTTCCCACTAGTGGTCAACGGAGTAGACTTTTCCATTTTCTTCAACAATTCCTTGATGACTGTAAAGTAACGGGGATGGCCAGAGGGCGCATCAGGAACGTGACCTGGTTTCTTGCCACGGCTGCGATCAATAGTGTGGTTGGGTGTTATCCAGCCAGACATTTTCTTGATAGATTGTTTTCTTTCGTGGAAGGTGGTGGGGAAAGAGGCAACGACGGTATCTGGACGTTATGTAGTGAAGTAGGACATTCACAATTTCCCTAGAGTCTGTTGAGTCATAGAGTTAAACAAGCTCCTTGATAGTGAGGAGTGTCGAAAAAGAGGTAGGCACAGCAGTGGACGGCTCTGATAGTGCTAGTAGTAGTAGTATTTGGAATATTGGCAATAGTAGTGGGAGATTACAAGAGGGGTTCGCTTTTAAATACACCTACTTCAACAGGTGTTCAATAATCCACACACCTGCCTCATACTGCAGTAGTGTGATGGTTACGTCTGGCTCTTTAATTAACTTAATTAGTATAAATTAACATTCTTCGCTAAGTCACCTTACACAATTTCTGAAGCCACAGTCGTGTTATAATGCCAAATAATTCGTTCTTGAGAGCTGTTGACGGGTCTTAAAAATATGAGTATATATCTTTTGGGTCTATACGAAGACTTGTTCCAAGTCTTGAGAGACAGAGCATCTACATTATTATTTAGAGGCGTCATGTGGGATTAAACCGTAATTAGGCTAGTGGCACCATTACATCTCTACTTCTGAACCACCGTGGTACATATCCTGAACCAGCCAGGCGGTATTCCCCACAGATGTACCCCCTGCACCAAGATGGTACATAACCTGGACCAGCCAGGTGGCATTCCTTACACTTGTACCCCTGCACCACGATGGTGCATAACCTGGCCTAGCCAGGTGGCACCACATAACTGTACCCGTGCACCACATTAGTATTGACAGATTTTCATTTTGGAGATTCAGATACACGAGATAGCAAACAACAGATGTGTGATAACATTTTGCTATCTGATGGGGCAGTGTTTACAGCGGCGTTTGTGTTGAAGGCAGGAGCGGCGACGGCAATAACCACGTGGGTGATGCAGCAAGTCTCGGCGGGGTTGCGTCATGCAGTAGTGAAGGTGTTGGGTAAGACGAAGTTCAAACCTTGCGTGCCAAACACCTCTTGAGTGTGGTTTATAAAGTTACTTGCGTGTCAGTCGCGGTGCTGCTGCTGCCGCCGCCGCCGCCACCACTGCTGACGGTGCTGCTGATTCCTCCGCTGCCACTGCAGACTACTACTGCTGCTGCTGCTGCTGCTGCTGCTGCTGCTGCTGCTGCTGCTGCTGCTGCCGCCGCCGCCGCCGCCACTGCTACTTCTTCATCTGCAGTAGACCTACCGGTTCGCAGTAGGCAGATCTTACACTCGACTATTTTAACTGGCATTCACACGCTATTATGTATTATTTCTAACCCACTGCTAACTTTTCTCATAAAATTATAACCTTAAAAGGAGTATAGCAGTTGTATTGAGAAACCGGTAACAATTATCACACGTTAATTTGTTATAATTACTCTGTATAATGTTATGGTGATCTTCACATTTTAGAAAACGTATTAAATGTCTTTTTGTACACCTTGTCAGTATCACCATACCATTTCTCTCTTGTTATCTTACAACTACATTTTGCTCTTGTTACCAATAGTAATATAATTGTATGTAGAAAGACAAAGTTCAGTGTTAGGGAACTATCGAAGACAACGTTCACCTGTACAACATGCTCATTCAAATCATTAGCGGGAGAAGGAAGTCAGGTGTAGCGATATGGTGCGGCAGTAGGAGAAAGATTTAATTTGTTGGTTGCAAGAACATCCAAGACGAATCGGAAGGAGTTCTTTAAAGTTTACAGGATAAAGATCAAGAAAAACTGGAGCCACTTCAGACTAGATCTGGACAGCTTACTGATAATGAGCAGGAAATGCACTCCTTTTTTTTTTTAACCGTTATTTCCTATTGGTTGTACGTGGTAATCCATAGCCTAGATGGAAGTAGGTAGCCTCGGTTTTAAAGTTCTCTAGTTTGTCGTTTATTTGCACTCCGAAACAAATTAGGTAATATCAGCTACTAGAGACACGGTTATCAAAGAGGTAAGACTGATTAAAGCAATGTAAGTCCCAGATCTCGACTAAATGTTTCAAGGGTATTTAGAGAACTGCTAATCTCTTAGTGGGTGCCATACTGGAGATGTGTGAGATGGCAAATGTAATTCTATCAAATCACAGCCCAGGAGTAAGCAAACTAGTAGAATCAATAATAGTTGATATAAACCACCACCTTGATGAGAATAATTAATGAATCTCAACATGGATTAACAATATTTATGTGTTTCAATAAGGCTTTTGATAGTTCCATACAGAAGACCATTAAAAAAAGTGGCAGCACATGTATTAGTTCTCTTCTATTCTCATATTATGTAAGGTACAGAAGTAAAGGCGTTATAATTGTTGTGTAAACAATCGGTGAATAACAAATTATGATTATATTTAAGGTTAATGATATCAAATGAAGGTTGTGCTCTCCAACAATTGCATAAACTAAACTTTGATATTCAGATTTACAAACGGCGAAGTAGCATTAATAAAGCTAATATATTGGAAAGATTTAAAAACAGGCTATATTGGTCAGTAGGCCTGCAGGTTCTTATCTGCTAATATTCTCAGTTCATCACCCTGCAATCACGACGACAATGGAACTATTAACGTGTTTGATCTTCCTACCAGGTGATTGTCCCGGGGATCATCACCCCCCCATCATAGTCTCAGATTAAGTCTCCTGGTTAATGGCTTGATCAGTCAGGTTGTCAGTGCTAGCAGCTTGCATTATAACGTAGGCACCAAAAGTTGGTTAATTAGGAACTTTCAAGCACTTATCAAGTTCACTCTTGAAGACAAGGGTCTATTGGTAGTTCTTATATTTGAAGGGACAGTGCTGAAAAGCCCTGGGCTAGTAACGTAGATCGAGTTATTTCTTGGTGTATTTATTGGCATCGTTTCTTTTCACTGTACCTGCCTTTTTCGTAAAATTTGGAACCAACCCTTATGGTTTTTCCCAATTAAAATGATGTAATTTTTCTCAGGGAATGAGGTTGTAAAACCTCATTCCACGATTTTTCAAGTCTCCATCTTCTCACATGCGCTCCAGGGAATATAATTTGAATAGTTTAAGCGATCCAAATAATTTAGATGTTCGAACGCCTGGGGTTAGTGAAAGTTCTCGGCATATTACCCAGGTCTGCAATTTGGCCAGCTGTAACTGGGGCTCTTTGTGAACAACAGTATTCCAGTCTAGAGAATGTACGTGCCTTATCAGTGGCTTGGCATCTCTTTGTTTGGAAACTTTTTATCTAACCTAGCCTATACTTATTTTTTTTCTTTTTGCAGTTGTACTCGCCTAGTTGTGTTTGCCGGGGTCGATTCACAACTCTTGGTCCTGCCTTATTAGCTCATGTCAATCGGTTTTAGTGATTTGAAGTCTCCAGGGCCAGAAATCCACTTTATAGTATGATAAGTTTAAATATATCGACGGTCAGTTTAGTTAAGTGGACATAAATGCAACGTTGAAAGGCTACATAACCCAAATAAAATATTCAGAACGTTACACGTATGTACCTAAATTGCGTTCCATTACTCCAACACAATAAAACAAAACAATATTTCTTCGTCTGTATGACTCATCTTCGTCTTTACTTGCTATCTTCTGATGGAGTATTGTGTTTTGTTCCAATATTTAATTCTAAAGAAAAATTAGCATTACGAAGCTGATTTTTTTTTGTCTTGTTTCCGTGACAAACCGCTGGCGGATTTCTGAATTAAAAAAAAAAAAAAACTAGCGGATTCCAGAATTATAAAAAAATAGAATATAAATGATTCTCTAAATGAGTTTGGTGTATTACAGGTAAGGGAGAAAGGAGAGGGATGTTTTTAAGTCACATAATACAGGGTTATGAATAATGAACTCATGTAATATACAGATTATTGCTGTACGACATTTACAGGTATAAACATCACCACTGTTCCAACACGTACATAAACAGATCACCGGCTCCACAGTATACATTAACACAAGAGTCCGTTACCCACGCGGTATATTTATAGATATTCCCGCCGCTCTTTCTAAGAGGGCACTGGGTACCTTTTACTTCATACCTTCTAAGTCCTAAGCGGCTAGATCATTGTGCACCCGCAATCATCCCGTTAGCCGTAGCCCAAAAGAACGGGATTGCTGGGTCACAGTGTATATTTACCAGGCCCCGCCAGACATAATTTCAGCTTTAATAATATTTGTCATTTCTTATATTACTTTTTTACATAGCTAATCTACACAACGCAATATTAAGATATAATTTCAAGAAAATTAAAGTAACTTCTTACCACTAAAAACATTGCTCACTATTAAGTCACAATCTCATCAAATAACAGTTCACTCATCAAGAATTTGAGAAATGTGGATACAATTTTTAAGATTTAAGATATTAAGAATAAAGAGAGTTGCTATTTCACGTAGTTTGCTTAAACGTGTCTCTTGTGGTTGGATGTTTGGGTACAAACTTGACAATGGGTACGTGGCCTCTGGGGGTAGCTCTTCCTCTAGTTTTATCTGGAGTTTGTAATGAATTATCCCACACTGGCTGACTGCCATCACTTTCCGTGTATCTCATACTTTCATTTATCGTCATCCCGTTCATGTAATTTGGTAATTAGCTGTTAGCTATCCATGAACGAACGAGGTTAAGGAAACCAAAAATAACTTAGTTATCTTTGCGTAGCTCGATCATAAGCAGACGCACGTAAACGTGCAATAAAACCATTTGGTTGCAAACTGATTGCTATGGGCAGGGTACATATGGTTAGTGTAAAGGGTATATTGTAGGCTAAAACAGTAACTAGATGCGTCTTAAGGTTGTATTTTAACGTCATACATCACTGTTCAATGACACGAGGTAATATATAAATGTGTCAGGTTTTGCTTGAAGCTTGTTTATGCATAATAAGTCATACTGTAAAGATTACCAATGTACATGACTGGAGTTTAAACATCTTTTCTGCGATTTTTCCTATATGTATTGAGCATGCATTTGACTTTGGTAAATTGCCCCGTGAATAAATGAATCACATAACTTGTGTTTTATATAAAATAGGCAGCTTCCGTAGTGGCTGAATCCGAAAGGCAGTTCATTGCTGCTACTGACCCGCCGGCCTTCCAGAACATTACAGCCATGTACAACAATTTGAATTTCCTCATGAAAAACGTTTATTTCAGTAGTAACGTTATTTTTAGAGGGAGGTGTAGACGTGAGGCTTTATGTTGTGGAGCATTCTGACCCTGAATAACGGCAGCACCAAGCCTCTTAAAGGTGCATGTTTGAGATAGTGGGGATAGGAGTGATGGGAGGGTAGGAGGCTGGTATAGGGAGGGAGAGAATGGGAGCTGGGTACCCTTCAGTGTGACGCACCACTATGTTTCCACACACCAACTTGGCTCCACACTGCCTCCCGCCACCGGCCATGTTGGACTGGCGCGACGGTTCTTATTGCAGTGTTAGCCAGTGTTCTGGTAATTAGCACCATCATTGATCCCCATGAGTAGCGTGAACAGTTAAATAAGATTAACTTTTATTTTTATTCTTGTATCTGCTCTATTTCTCATAGTTTTTTAACGTATTTGTGTACACATTATAAGGAGTTTTTTTTTTTTTTGGGTTATCCTAGGTTCTCTACACATATGCTGCTATGTATGATAATCTATGTAACTGTATTTGTGTATACCCGAATAAACTTAGTGTCTATAGGGTTAAATTCTTAGCTCCTGACCCTATCTTGGCTATACCTACTTTATTTATGCATTGAATTGGTAGAGGTTTGTAAATGTGGAGGCCGGTATGGGTGGCTAGTTTTAGTCTAGTCAGTCTGTGGTTTGGCTTGGAACTCCAAAAGACAATTTCTGTGGTAACTTATTCTATAAGCAGTACCGCTCATATGACAAGACTAATAGTGCCATTTTTCATTTTTAAGGGAAGATTTCGGACTCGATCTAGTAGTAGCTGTGACAAATTGAATTTTTTTTAATTATTGCTTAAATCATATTTATTTTTTGCTTTAACAGTGCTTGATTTTTTTTATTTTGATATATGTAATTTGGCACGGTAAGAATCTTTTGTTGAATTATATTTTTTTGGGGGGCCAGACTTGTGTAATTTCCATTTTTTAATTTGGTAATTTGTTGTAAAATATTAACCTAAATAACAAAAAATGCTTACTGCAACAAACTACATAACATACATATTTAACTGAAGAACATTAAAGATATATTGAAAAACTTCAAGGCTCTATTGAAGAATATACATATATATTATTGAAGAACATTGCATATATTACTGAAGAATATCAAAGTTATAATCAAGGTTATAATTTTTAATATTATCGAATTCGTCTTTTAAACCTTAAAGTACATTTCTTGTTGGTTATTAAGACGCAATATATAGCTTGTGGCACTTTGAGAAGACGTATCGTCCACCAGGTACTAGGGGTTTGATCAAGAATTGATAAGATAAAATCCCTGGTGGGCGAAAAGTCTCAGTAAA
>WNWK01005406.1:0-7500 GCA_009830355.1 Cherax destructor
GGCAGATGCAGTTCAATGTAGATAAATGCAAGGTTCTGAAGCTCGGGAGTGTCCATAACCCAAGCACTTATAAGTTAAATAACGTAGAACTTAGCCATACAGATTGCGAGAAGGACTTGGGGGTGATGGTAAGCAGCAACCTTAAACCAAGACAGCAATGCCTAAGCGTACGTAATAAGGCAAATAGATTACTGGGATTTATATCAAGAAGTGTTAGCAACAGAAGTCCAGAGGTTATATTACAGCTTTATACATCATTAGTAAGGCCTCACCTAGATTACGCAGCTCAGTTCTGGTCTCCATATTACAGAATGGACATAAATTCGTTAGAAAACATTCAGCGTAGAATGACTAAATTAATACATAGCATTAGAAATCTTCCTTACGAAGAAAGATTGAAGACCCTAAAATTACATTCACTTGTAAGACGTAGAATGAGGAGACATGATCGAGGTATACAAGTGGAAAATGGGTATTAACAAAGGGGATATAAATAAGGTCTTGAGGATATCTCTCCAAGAGAGAACCCGCAATAATGGATTCAAGTTAGATAAGTTTAGATTTAGAAAGGATATAGGAAAGTATTGGTTTGGAAATAGGGTAGTTGATGAGTGGAACAGTCTGCCTAGTAGGGTTATTGAAGCTAGGACCTTGGGTAGTTTCAAATTTAGGTTGGATAAATTCATGTGTGAGAGGGGTTGGATTTGAGTGGGATTCGCGCATGAGTGGGTAGAATTGTCAAAGCTTATTTCTTGGGTAGCATTGAAAATTGGGTTGAGCAAATATTCTGTTAGTGGGACGGATTGTGAAGGACTTGCCTAGTATGGGCCAACAGGCCTGCTGCAGTGTTCCTCCTTTCTTATGTTCTTATGTTCTTATATATATATATATATATATATATATATATATATATATATATATATATATATATATATATATATATATATATATCCCCTCACTCCCTCCAATTCAATGATTCAACAACATCTTAAATTCACTGACGCTTTTTTCATTCCCGTTTTTTTTTTCAATAATTTTGAAAGTGATTTAGCTGTGATTTGCTCTTGTCCAATTTTTTTTTTTCAAAATTTATATTCTCTTCTTGTCAACCGCGTATTTTACCCCCTTCCTGGTTTATTTTAACCTTTCTCGCGTGTTTAGGTTTAATCTAAGCCCAATTTTGATAAATGAGTCGAGATCAAATTGGAGATTTTGTGGGTAGTCTTTTCTGGAAGAGGTTCGAGGTTCATATTATATCTCTGTAGATCCTATTGTAGACTGGGAGATGTTATCCTAATCCAGGTCATTTCAGAGCCCAGTCTACGGTATCCTGCCACCTCCGGCACCATGCAACAGCCAGTCTACAGTATCCTGCCACCTCCGACACCATGCAACAGCCAGTCTACAGTATCCTGCCACCTCCGACACCATGCAACAGCCAGTCTACAGTATCCTGCCACCTCCGGCACCATGCAACAACCAGTCTACAGTATCCTGCCACCTCCGGCACCATGCAACAGCCAGTCTACAGTATCCTGCCACCTCCGGCACCATGCAACAGCCAGTCTACAGTATCCTGCCACCTCCGGCACCATGCAACAACCAGTCTACAGTATCCTGCCACCTCCGGCACCATGCAACAGCCAGTCTACAGTATCCTGCCACCTCCGGCACCATGCAACAACCAGTCTACAGTATCCTGCCACCTCCGGCACCATGCAACAGCCAGTGAGCAAGACACATGGAAAACATTTGGATATATTTTTACTCAGTCGAACGCAGGTTGAGAGACTGACCACACCTCAGAATTGCTTCTACTGTCTCTAGTATATTAGTCACCTCTGTATTCGACTGAAGAAGCCTGCTGGGCAGGAGAAACGTTTCTGCAATGAAAGATACCCAAGTGTTGCACATGTCTTATTCATCAACATGGTGTTGCATACTCCCTCAACTATATGATACAGAATACTTGACTGATTCTCAGCTATGTATTAACTGTTATGTATTAACTGATATGAAAACAGAGGCAACAAGTGTAAGAATTGCCCATAAGTCTGAACTCGCCCGGGGTTGAACTGTAGTCCTTCGGTTGTGAGCTGATGGCACTACCACTGAGGTGCTGGTCTTTCATGAATCTTTAGTTCTTCAGGTGCAACTGCGTCTTCTTCTTCTTCTTTTCTTCTTCTTCTTCTTTTCTTCTTCTTCTTCTTCTTCTTCTTTTCTTCTTCTTCTTCTTCTTCTTCTTCTTCTTCTTCTTCTTCTTCTTCTTCTTCTTCTTCTTCTTCTTCTTCTTCTCTCTTCTTCTTCTTCTTTTTACCATATTTCTTGTTTTATACAGTATGTCTGTGAAAGACGCAGCTGTGTGCCGCAACACTTATCGTCTGTCACCTTACGTGTACACTGGTGTTGCGTTCTCTGGTGTTCCGTGTGTTGCTGGTGTTGCTGGTGGTGTACATTGGGCTTCTGCCCCTTCTTCTTCGTATCCTTGTGTGTGTGTGTGTGTGTGAGAGAGAGAGAGAGAGAGAGAGAGAGAGAGAGAGAGAGAGAGAGAGAGAGAGAGAGAGAGAGAGAGAGAGAGAGAGAGAGAGAGAGAGAGAGAGAGGATGCGTATGTGTGCGTGTGTGTGTGGTAGTGCCAATTCTCACACCTTTATCTCCCGCATCATGGGATCTATTATGCATATCTGCTCCCTATCCCTCATCTGAATACTGAGTGTGTGGTTGTGATCTTCGTCAGTGGGGAAGAATAGGCAGGTTTCTCCTCAAAGACTCCTTTATTTCATTACTTAGCGGGAGGCAGACGTACCAGATGATTTACCGGGGAAATAAAGGAGATTGAAGCAGGTTTTTCCCTGGTAGGTGCCATGGACTGGGAAGGATGCGTCGGTGCACGCTAAAAGAACACGTCGGTGCGCGCTAAAAGAACACGTCGGTGCGCGCCAAATTGGATAAGAGTGGCGCCAAATGGAACAGCTGATGGAAAAAGCGCGCCAAGTTCGGCGACGCGGCAAATGCAAAATGACAGAATTTGTGGATAATAAAGGGAGGACGGGGAGCCATTAATAGAAGGCAGGGTGCGGTGTTAGCCTGGTTTGTTACCCGCGTTATCCGATTACCCGACCCCCGCTGCACCTCCCCTTTACCCCTACCCTTAACCCACTTCCCCCTCCCGATGCAAGTTCCTCTCCCCTCACCTCCAACGTTGTCCTTCGGAAGCCTCCCTTCCTAACCACTCCAAGCTCTTCCTCCAGGCTGATCCTCCAGGCCAGGTCCTCCTCCATACTTGCCTCTCGAGCGGAGGTGCTAATTGCGGGCATTGAGACACGTGTTTGCGTTCGTGTTGGTCGGATTTAAGGGTGGAATAATCCAATAACCCTGAGCACGGTGTTGCAGTCTGGCTTAGTTCTGTATTTGTACATACGAGGTTTGAAGCAGCTCGTGTTTGTTCACCAACAAAAAGGTTTATGGAAGTGTTTTAATGGTGTTTGGTGTTCTTTTAAGGTGATTTGGGGATTTCCTCTCGGAGGGTGATATAAATCCCATCTCTGGGGTGGTGTAGGGGCGAAAACAAGAAACTGTCATTGTGCACGACGTTTCGCACAGGCGAGACTGTTTTGGGTGTCGAAGGTTGGTTGGTTAATAGGGATTGAAATGTACTACACGAAGGGCATTAAGGCTGCTCGTCACCTGTTCGTCACTAGTCAAGAAGAACTTGATCCTTTAAATAGGGATTAGAATCCACTCTCAGCACATATACACTGAGAGACATGCACCTCAACGTGAATATATCACAAAGATCTAATGTCGTCAGGTTTACGTTTTTTGGTTTTTCCTCGTAGTCTCGTGGTTTCTCTTCGTAGTTTCGTGGTTTCTCCTCGTAGTCTCGTGGTTTCTCCTCGTAGTCTCGTGATTTCTCTTCGTAGTTTCGTGGTTTCTCCTAGTAGTTTCGTGGTTACTCCTCGTAGTTTCGTGGTTTCTCTTCGTAGTTTCGTGGTTTCTCCTAGTAGTTTCGTGGTTACTCCTCGTAGTTTCGTGGTTTCTCCCCGTAGTTTCGTGGTTTCTCCTCGTATTTTCATGGTTTCTCCTAGTAGTTTCGTGGTTACTCCTCGTAGTTTCGTGATTTCTCCTCGTAGTTTCGTGGTTTCTCCTCGTAGTTTCGTGGTTTCTCCTCGTAGTTTCGTGGTTTCTCCTCGTAGTTTCGTGGTTTCTCCTCGTAGTTTCGTGGTTTCTCCTGGTAGTCTATTCCCAATACCTTAAGAGTCAGCCTTGTTGACACACCTTTACTTTTTTCAATTTCTTGATAAACTCTTATCTGGTGAGGGTTCCATGCTGGAGCTACGTACTCCATGACGGGGCTGGTATTCATCAGTGAGGGTTCCATGCTGGAGCTACGTACTCCATGACGGGGCTGGTATTCATCAGTGAGGGTTCCATGCTGGAGCTACGTACTCCATGACGGGACTAGTATTCATCAGTGAGGGTTCCATGCTGGAGCTACGTACTCCATGACGGGCTGGTATTCATCAGTGAGGGTTCCATGCTGGAGCTACGTACTCCATGACGGGGCTGGTATTCATCAGTGAGGGTTCCATGCTGGAGCTACGTACTCCATGACGGGCTGGTATTCATCAGTGAGGGTTCCATGCTGGAGCTACGTACTCCATGACGGGACTGGTATTCATCAGTGAGGGTTCCATGCTGGAGCTACGTACTCCATGACGGGCTGGTATTCATCAGTGAGGGTTCCATGCTGGAGCTACGTACTCCATGACGGGGCTGGTATTCATCAGTGAGGGTTCCATGCTGGAGCTACGTACTCCATGACGGGACTGGTATTCATCAGTGAGGGTTCCATGCTGGAGCTACGTACTCCATGACGGGGCTGGTATTCATCAGTGAGGGTTCCATGCTGGAGCTACGTACTCCATGACGGACTGGTATTCATCAGTGAGGGTTCCATGCTGGAGCTACGTACTCCATGACGGGCTGGTATTCATCAGTGAGGGTTCCATGCTGGAGCTACGTACTCCATGACGGGACTAGTATTCATCAGTGAGGGTTCCATGCTGGAGCTACGTACTCCATGACGGGGCTGGTATTCATCAGTGAGGGTTCCATGCTGGAGCTACGTACTCCATGACGGGGCTGGTATTCATCAGTGAGGGTTCCATGCTGGAGCTACGTACTCCATGACGGGGCTGGTATTCATCAGTGAGGGTTCCATGCTGGAGCTACGTACTCCATGACGGGACTGGTATTCATCAGTGAGGGTTCCATGCTGGAGCTACGTACTCCATGACGGGGCTGGTATTCATCAGTGAGGGTTCCATGCTGGAGCTACGTACTCCATGACGGGGCTGGTATTCATCAGTGAGGGTTCCATGCTGGAGCTACGTACTCCATGACGGGGCTGACATGAGTCGTGAATGAATCTTGAAGGTAATGAAAGCTGATTTTAGCTGATTGTGTAACTTTTAGTTTAAAAAAAGAAGCAGCCTTGATGAAGCCACTCCACGTAATACCGCCTACAATGGCTGCAAGAAATTCTACTTAGAAGAAAGTACAATAATACAGGAATATATATATATATATATATATATATATATATATATATATATATATATATATATATATATATATATATATATATAGAACGCATTTGATCATGCATTACCTTGAGTCGGCTATGATTACATTTAAATGTAATATGAACATGTCAGAAGGCCAGTGGAAACCTGATACTATAATATCTCTGGGCCTTAAGTCAAAAGTCAGCGCACCGAACTTGCATCATGTGACCGGAATCAAACCAGGTGACCTGACATGAATCTAAATTTCGTGTCATATACAAATATAACCTGTCGAGGGTAAACTCACAGCACACCCATGGAGCTTAGCCATAGTTTACCCCACTGTGAGTTTGTCTGTACGCAGGTACGGAGAAGGGAAGCAGGTACCCCAATCCTCAGGTTCTTGGGCCTCGTGCATGGAGCACCCTGGGAAGGAGGGCACAAAATTTTGAGAGAGGGCCCTCCAGTATTAGTGGTGGGCCCCACCAGATGGTATTAGGGGAGACTCTGAATAAATTACATGGAAACGGAGACGATACCATCAAACGTCATACATGTTGACAAAATTGGGGAAATGCGAAATGCAAATGAGAGAGAGAGAGAGAGAGAGAGAGAGAGAGAGAGAGAGAGAGAGAGAGAGAGAGAGAGAGAGAGAGAGAGAGAGAGAGAGAGAGAGAGAGAGAGAGAGAGAGAAATGTTCAACAACCCCAGGGATTGACAACGTTTCGCTCTGTGTATAGTTTCATCTAGACATGTTTCGCTCTCCTTAGAGCTGTATAAATACGAGAAAATCAGCCCCGGAAGACGGAAGGTCCTCAAAATTCTTTCCGAAGAAAGATTGTGTTTGCTTTACGTCGTGTAAGGGAGAGCTGAGAACCACAAGAGCCTGGGTTCGACTCCCTGTACTGCAACAGAATCTCTACGTGTCATCTTTACGTGTGAGAATTATAGACAGAACGTTACTAAAATAGTAGAAGTGAGAATACAAATGCTATAACAATTCATAGGTAAAATTATACGTACAGGGGAGAGTAGCCACCATAATACCATCACCACCATCACCACTATCACCACCATCACCACCACCATTGCCTCTTCTCTCTCCCACTATGTACCTCCCGTGGTCCAACGCGACAAATTTGCACATTAATCTTTAAGCCGTAACCGAGGTCAAGTTTTGACAAATGCGAACACAGCTCTTCATTTGTTTCTGGAGCCAGGGTGAGAGGATTCATCAAAACGGTGTCCGATACCCCTACTTCACGGCTTAGGCCACTCCCATGACGACAGCCTCAGCAAGATATGATGTGTAGAATTTGTTTGTCGTTTGTCACAGAGAAAACTCACACACACACACACACACACACACACACACACACACACACACACACACACACACACACACACACACACACACACACACACACACACACACACAACACAAAACACACACACACACACACACACACACACACACACACACACACACACACACACACACACACACACACACACACACACACACACACACACACACACACACACACACACACACACAAGTTTGGGCAAATCAGAATGGAAGAAAAAAATTATTTGAAAATAGTGATAAGTTACGAGAAATGAGAATCATGTCAGTATTTATTATGAGTCATGTCAGTAGTTATCATGGCAGTCATGTCAGTAGTTATTATGAGAGTCATGTCAGTAGTTATCATGACAGTCATGTCATCAGAATAACAATTCTAAAGTCATTCAGCATTGCAAGAAAATAAAGGAAAACCCGACAGTATTATTATTATTATTATTATTATTATTATTATTATTATTATTATTATTATTATTATTATTATTATTATTATTATTATTATTATTAAATACTGTTTCATTTTAGTGCAGGAATAAAAATACCAATAAAGTGTTTATTTTTATTA
>WNWK01005406.1:12500-35000 GCA_009830355.1 Cherax destructor
ACCCTCCACTCATGAGGGTGAGGAAGTCACAGACATGAGTCCCAGCACCTCTACCCTCCACTCATGAGGGTGAGGAAGTCACAGACATGAGTTCCAGCACCTCTACCCTCCACTCATGAGGGTGAGTAAGTCACAGACATGAGTCCCAGCACCTCCACCCTCCATTAATGAGGGTGAGGAAGTCACAGACATGAGTCCCAGCACCTCCACCCTCCATCCATGAGGGTGAGGAAGCCACAGACATGAGTTACAGCACCTCTACCCTCCATTCATGAGGGTGCGGAAGTCACAGACATGAGTCCCAGCACCTCTACCCTCCATTCATGAGGGTGAGGAAGTCACAGACATGAGTTCCAGCACCTGTACCCTCTATTCATGAGGGTGAGGAAGTCACAGACATGAGTCCCAGCACCTCTACTCTCCACTCATGAGGGTGAGTAAGTCACAGACATGAGTCCCAGCTCCTCTACTCTCCACTCATGAGGGTGAATAAGTCACAGACATGAATCCCAGTACCTCTACTCTCCACTCATGATGATGAGGAAGTCACAGACATGAGTCCCAGTCCCTCTACCCTCCACTCATGAGGGTGAGTAAGTCACAGACATGAGACCCAACACCTCTACCCTCCACTCATGAGGGTGAGTAAGTCACAGACATGAGTCCCAGCACCTACACTCTCCACACATGAGGGTGAGTACGTCACAGACATGAGTCCCAGTTCCACTACCCTCCACTCATGAGGGTGAGGAAGTCACAGACATGATTGCCAGCACCTCTACTCTCCACTCCTGACGGTGAGTAAGTCACAGACATGAGTGTCAGTCCCTCTACCCTCCACTCATGAGGATGAGTAAGTCACAGACATGAGTCTCAACACCTCTACCCTCCACTCATGAGGGTGAGTAAGTCACAGACATGAGTGTCAGTCCCTCTACCCTCCACTCATGAGGATGAGTAAGTCACAGACATGAGTCTCAACACCTCTACCCTCCACTCCTGAGGGTGAGTACGTCACAGACATGAGTCCCAGTTCCACTACCCTCCACTCATGAGGGTGAGGAAGTCACAGACATGAGTCCCAGCACCTCTACTCTCCACTCCTGACGGTGAGTAAGTCACAGACATGAGTCTCAACACCTCTACCCTCCACTCATGAGGGTGAGTGAGTCACAGACATGAGTCCCAGTTTCACTACCTTCCACTCATGAGGGTGAGTAAGTCACAGACATGAGTCCCAGCACCTCTACCCTCCACTCATGAGGGTGAGTGAGTCACAGACATGAGTCCCAGTTTCACTACCTTCCACTCATGAGGGTGAGTGAGTCACAGACATGAGTCCCAGCACCTCTACCTCCACTCATGAGGGTGAGTAAGTCACAGACCTGAGTCCCAGTTCCACTACCGTGAGGGTGAGTCTTGCCTGGGCATCGGAGTCCTCACACTTTTCAAGCTGCAATAGCTCTTTTCTGTTGTCCTGACTGGCCTGGTGGGCGAAACGTCTTGGAATAAAGATACCCAAGTATCACACTTGTGTCTAATCCCTCATCTTGTTGTAGTAGGTTATTATTGTATTGATAATTTTCTGACACATCGACTCCCAGGAATCTTAGTATAGAATGTATCCGAGTGTCCGTTGTGGAATCATGTGTCCTCACACCTGTTGCCCTTGTTCACCTAGCAGTAAGTGTTAGGTACCATACACCTGGGTGTTAGTCACCATACACCTGTAGCCCCTGTTGTGCTGTTTCTGTCTTAGCATAGGCCAGTAGGCCTCCTTCAGTGATCCTCGTTTATAAAATAATAATAATAATCTTTATTTCTACAAGTACATGATACAACTTATACAGACTATAGCTGACATCAGTGACATACTACTATATAGAAAGTCACTTGTTATGCAGAGCATTTCGGGCAAATTAAGTAAATTTTATCCCCAGGATGCGACCCACACCAGTCGACTAACACCAAGGTTCCTGTTTTACTGATAGGTGAACCTTGACAGTAGGTGTCTTAAGGAAACACGTCCTAATGTTTCAACCCTTACCGGAGATCGACCCCTCCAGACTTTAGTGTGTGTCGTGTGGTCTTACACTAAAGCTGTGGTGATCATCCTCAGTTATTATCCACACGCTTTCTTTCTCCCTTCCTCTTCCCACTCCTGACGAAGGAGACGTCTCAGGCAGCCTACATCCTGTAGGCATATGCAGTCTGACGAGACAACACTTATTTCCTTCCATCCTCTCTCCATTCCTCACGAAGACAACTTCGCAAGAGAGATACCGAAGGAGGGAATAAAGAGAAGATAAAAGTTTCTTCCTCCCTCACTCTCTCTACTCCTGACGAAGTGAGAATAGAAGGGGCTAAAGATAACTGAAACAAGCAGACTGGAAAATGTCAGGGCCTTCCACTCTCCTCCTTTCTCAGAGTCGACGTGTTTAGCGCTCGCCGTCATGATTAAGAAAAGTCACTCTATCGAGGCTGGAACCATTCATCCAAAACCACTTTGGAAAAAAACTTATGGCGACGTTTCGGTCCATCCTGAACCGTTGTCAGGTCCCAAGTGGGTCAGTAATGAGGACTTCAAGACACTGAAAAATAGTCTAATGGTCAGTTCGTTCTCCTCTGGCGCAGGAGATGAGAGAAGATGCTCAAGGTTGTCAGGTAGTTTGCAGTGAATTACTGGTAAATAGGTGGATATAACCTCTCTCTCTCTCTCTCTCTCTCTCTCTCTCTCTAACTCCCAGTAAGTGCTATGGATTAGTCAGAGTGGAGACTTACCGTGAATAAATTATGTGAGTGGAAAGGGGAAGGCTTTGTTAGCGTACGTGGTGTGAATGAGAGAGAGAGAGAGAGAGTGAGAGAGAGAGAGAGAATGATACTTTCTTCAAATGAGCTAAGGTAGGTAACATCTGTTTCTTCGTAAATAAAGAGAGGAACTCTTAACTTAACCCTGTAATAACTGGGGTGAGAGACACAAAGAGAAAGAAAGAGAGAGAGAGATAGAGAGAATCAACAAGAGCAAACCCATTGATCCCGAAGCCATTCAGTTCCTCAATCAGCTGATACATAGTAAACAAAGAACTATTCAACTCCTCTCAATAGCAAGAAGAACAAAAAACACAGATACAATTAACTTACCCTATCAAACACACACACAAAAATCAGTGATCCCATTCATGATTTTTTTTGAACGCCACACGCTTACGACGAACCAAAAATGACGATTTCGTAACACCTAAGCGTTCTCCTGCGTAGCTACGCAGGGAAGAGCGAGCCCATATACGCATTTTGAGTGAGGGGCAAATTTAGCACCCACGTGGAGGACTGACAACTCATATAAATATTTCACCTTTCGGGCCTTCCTGGGGCCATTCTCATTCTCATGATCCTGGAAGGATCGAAACGTCGTATTATAGCGTATATGTGAATTGTTCCAACCATGGTATTGTGGGTTATTTGTGAATTGTTACAACTCTCAGTGTAAACACAAGGATCAGCTGACCAGTGTAAACACAAGGATCAGGTGACCAGTGTAAACACAAGGATCAGCTGACCAGTGTAAACACAAGGATCAGCTGACCAGTGTAAACACAAGGATCAGGTGACCAGTGTAAACACAAGGATCAGGTGACCAGTGTAAACACAAGGATCAGCTGACCAGTGTAAACACAAGGATCAGGTGACCAGTGTAAACACAAGGATCAGGTGACCAGTGTAAACACAAGGATCAGCTGACCAGTGTAAACACAAGGATCAGCTGACCAGTGTAAACACAAGGATCAGCTGAGCACGTATGCTCCATACGTCATCCAAGATGGTGATGACTTTATCTTCCTTGACGCCTCGGTAAGTACTGAAGATTGTGCCTACGACTTAGGAGATCTTTTATAGAGCTCTCTCTCTTTATTCCTTCCTCCCTCTCCCTTCCCCTCCATCCTCCTCCCTCCCTACCTTCTCTCTCTCTCTCCCTCCCCGTCCCTCCACTCACCTACTACTCTTTCTCTTCCAGACTCCTCACACTTCTGTATGGTCCAACGCTCTTTTCTTCTGCTAATCGCTATCTTGAAGCAGGAATGGGCAAGTGTCTGCAGCAGGAATGGGCAAGTGTCTGCAGCAGGAATGGGCAAGTGTCTGCAGCAGGAATGGGCAAGTGTCTGCAGCAGGAATGGGCAAGTGTCTGCAGCAGGAATGGGCAAGTGTCTGCAGCAGGAATGCAGGTCACAGCAGAATGGGCAAGTGTCTGCAGCAGGAATGGGCAGTGCTACAGCAGGAATGCAAGGTTACAGCAGGAATGGCGTCTGCAGCAGGAATGCGTCTGCGCAGGAATGGGCAAGTGTCTGCAGCAGGAATGGGCAAGTGTCTGCAGCAGGAATGGGCAAGTGTCTACAGCAGGAATGGGCAAGTGTCTACAGCAGGAATGGGCAAGTGTCTGCAGCAGGAATGGGCAAGTGTCTACAGCAGGAATGGGCAAGTGCAGCAGGAATGGCAGGTCTGCAGCAGGAATGGCGGTCTGCAGAATGGCGTGTCTGCAGCAGGAATGGGAAAGTGTCGCAGCAGAATGGGCAAGTCTGCAGCAGGAATGGCGTCTGCAAGGAATGGGCAAGGTCTACAGAAGGAATGGGCAAGTGTCTGCAGCAGGAATGGGCAAGTGTCTGCAGCAGGAATGGGCAAGTGTCTGCAACAGGAATGGGCAAGTGTCTACAGCAGGAATGGATAAGGTGGAAATCTGTATTAAGATTCCTTAATCTTAGTCCAACAAGGTAGAAAATATATCTAAGCAGAGTATGACCTACACTGATGGTACGCTGGTGGTACACTGGTGGTACACTGATGGTACACTGGTGTTACACTGGTGGTACACTGGTGTTACACTGGTGGTACACTGGTGTTACACTGGTGGTACACTGGTGGTACACTGGTGTTACACTTGTGGTACACTGATGGTACACTGGTGGTACACTAGTGGTACACTGGTGGTACACTGATGGTGCACTGGTGCTACACTGGTGGTACATTGGTGGTACACTGATGGTACACTGGTGCTACACTGGTGGTGCACTGGTGGTACACTGATGGTGCACTGGTGCTACACTGGTGGTACACTGGTGGTACACTGGTGCTACACTGATGGTACACTGGTGGTACACTGGTGATACACTGGTGCTACACTGATGGTACACTGGTGCTACACTGGTGCTACACTGGTGCTACACTGGTGCTACACTGGTGCTACACTGATGCTACACTGGTGGTACACTGATGGTACACTGGTGCTACACTGATGGTACACTGGTGTTACACTGGTGGTACACTGGTGTTACACTGGTGGTACACTAATGGTACACTGGTTGTACACTGGTGGTACACTGATGGTACACTGGTGCTACAGTGATGGTACACTGGTGTTACACTGGTGGTACACTGGTGTTACACTGGTGGTACACTGGTGTTACACTGGTGGTACACTAATGGTACACTGGTTGTACACTGGTGGTACACTGATGGTACACTGGTGCTACAGTGATGGTACACTGGTGTTACACTGGTGGTACACTGGTGTTACACTGGTACACTGGTGTTACACTGGTCACGGTGTTACATATGGTACACTGGTGTTACACTGGTGGTACACTGATGGTACACTGGTTTACACTGGTGTACACTGGTGGTACACTGGTGTTACACTGGTGTTACACTGGTGTTACACTGGTGTTACACTGGTGCTACACTGGTGTTACACTGGTGCTACACTGGTGTTACACTGGTGGTACACTGGTGGTACACTGGTGTTACACTTGTGGTACACTGGTGTTACACTGGTGCTACACTGGTGTTACACTGGTGTTACACTGGTGTTACACTGGTGTTACACTGGTGTTACACTGGTGGTACACTGGTGTTACACTGGTGGTACACTGGTGTTACACTAGTGGTACACTAATGGTACACTGGTGTTACACTGGTGGTACACTAATGGTACACTGATGGTACACTGGTGCTACACTGATGGTACACTGGTTACACTGATAGTACACTGGTGTTACACTGGTGGTACACTAATGGTACACTGGTGGTACACTGGTGGTACACTGATGGTACACTGGAGGTGTGGTAACTTGCTGCTAGATTATAACCCCAGCAAATAACAAAGTTATGAAAATCGGGAAAAGGAAAAGAAGACCGGAAGCAGACAAGGACCTCGGGGTGAGCATAGTGCCGAACATATCACCTGAGGCATCTATCAACCGGATAACCGATGCAGCAAACGTCAGACTGGTAAATTTAAGGTCAGCTTTCAGGAACATCAACAAGGAGACATTCCCTACCCTATACACCACATGCGTCAGGTTCATCTTGGAGTACGCAGCGCCAGTGTGGAACCCGACTCTCATGAAACATGTCAAAGAGCTGGAAAAGGTGCAAAGGTTTACAACGAGACTAGTTCAAGAGCTGAGAGGTGTGAAGTATGAGGAGAGGCTAGAGGAGCTAAACCTGACGACACTAGAGGACAGAGGAACAAGAAATGATATGATTACGACGTACAAAATATTGATGGTCAGGTTGAGTCTGTTTGAGAGGAGAGACTCAGGTACACAAGGGCAAAGCTGGAAGATAAAAACACAGAGGGATGTCAGGAATTACTTCTTTAGCCTTAAAGTAGTAGGGATGTGCAAGAGACAGAATCTATACATAGTTTTAAAAGAGGTATAACGGGGACAGTGACCCCAGTAGCGACTGACAGAGAGGAGGGGCCAGGAGCTGATACTCGACCCGAAATGAAACCACAAAGAGGTGAATACACACAGACACATACACACATCAACCAAATAACTGCTGCAGCATATGGGTGCCTGGCAAACCTGAGAATAGCGATCCGATACCTCAGTAAGGTATCGTTCAAGACTCTGTACATCGTGTACGTCAAGCCCATACTAGAGTATGCAGCACCAGTTTGGAACCCACACCTGGTCAAGCACGTCAAGTAATTAGAGAAAGTGCAAAGGTTTGCAACAAGGCTAGTTCCAGAGCTAAGAGAAATGTCCTCCGAAGAAAGGTTAAGGAAATCGGCCTGACGACACTGGAGGACAGGAGAGTTAGGGGAGACATGATAACGACATACAAAATATTGAGAGGAATAGATGAGGTGGACAGAGACAAGATGTTCCAGAGAGGGGACACAGAAACAAGAGGTCACAATTGGAAGTTGAAGACTTAGATGAGTCAAAGAGATGTTAGGAAGTATTTCTTTAGTCACAGAATTGTCAGGAAGTTGAAGTCTGGCAAGAGACATAGTGGAGGCAGGTACCATACATAGTTTTAAGACGAGGTGTGATAAAGCTTATGAAGCAGGTAGAGAGAGGACCTAGTAGCGATCAGTGAAGAGGCGGGGCCAGGAGCTATGTCTCGACCCCTGCAACCACAAATAGGTCTCCCAGGTCTCCCATGTTCCCAACCCCAATGTACCCCCCAGACTTCAGTTTTAGAAAAGAAGCTGAAGGTTTGGTATACAAATGCAGATGGAATAACAAATAAATGTGAGGAGTGGCATGAAAGAATAAAGGAGACATCCCCAGACATAATAGCACTCACAGAAACGAAACTCACCAGGATGATAACAGATGCAATCTTTCCACCCGGATATCAAATCCTCAGAAAAGATAGAGGGAGCAGAGGGAGGAGGAGTTGCACTGCTCATTAAGAACCATTAGGGATTTGAGGAAGTGGAAGGAATGGATGGAATGGGCAAAAGGGACTACATAGTAGGAACAATCCAGTCTGAGGGCTATAAGGTGGTAATTGCTGTAATATACAACCCACCACAGAACTGCAGGAGGCCAAGAGAAGAATACGGCGAGAGCAACAGGGCAATGGTAGACACACTAGCCGAGGTGGCCAGAAGAGCTCACATGGGGAGAGCAAAGTTACTAGTTATGGGTGATTTCAATCACAAGGAGATTGATTGGGAAAACCTGGAGCCCCATAGGGGTCCTGAATCATGGAGAGCCAAGATGATGGATGTGGTACTGGAAAACCTCATGCATCAACATGTTAGAGACACTACCAAGAGAGAGGAGAGGATGATCCAGCAAGACTGCACCTAGTATTCACCTTGAGTATTTTGGACATCGATATAGCGTACGAAAGGCCGCTTGGAGCTAGTGAAAATGACATAGCATCAAAAGTCAAGTCTGACCCGAAGCTGTTGCATAGCCACATCAGGAGGAAAACAACAGTCAAGGACCAGGTAATCAGGCTGAGGAAGGAAGGTGGGGAGTTCACAAGAAACGACCAAGAGGTATGTGAGGAGCTCAACATGAGATTTAAAGAAGTATTTACACAGGAGACAGGAAGGACTCCAGGAATTCAGAATAGGGAGGTATACCAACAAGTGCTGGATGAAATACACACAACCGAGGAGGAGGTGAAGAAGCTGCTATGTGAACTCGATACTTCAAAAGCGGTGGGACCAGACAACATTTCTCCGTGGGTCCTTAGAGAGGGAGCAGAGATGTTGTGTATGCCACTAACAAAAATCTTCAACACATCCATTGAAACTGGGCAAAACCTGAGGTGTGGAAGATGGCAAATGTAGTCCCAATTTTAAGAAAAAAGACAGAAACGAGGCATTAAACTACAGACCTGTGTCGCTGACGTGTATAGTATGCAAAGTCATGGAGAAGATCATCAGGAGGAGAGTGGTGGAGCACCTAGAAAGACACAACCTTATAAACGACAACCAGCACAGTTTCAGGGAAGGAAAATCCTGTATCACAAACCTACTGGAGATTTATGACAAGATAACAGAAGTAAGACACGAGAGAGAGGGATGGATAGACTGCATTTTCTTGGACTGTAAGAAGGCGTTCGACACAGTTCCTCACAAGAGGTTAATGCAAAAGCTAGAGGATCAATGACACGTAACAGGAAAGGCACTGCAATGGATCAGAGAATACTGACAGGGAGGCAACAACGAGTCATGGTACGTGACGAGGTGTCAGAGTGGGCACCTGTGACGAGTGGGGTTCCACAGGGGTCAGTCCTAGGACCTGTGCTGTTTTTGGTATATGTGAATGACATAACGGAAGGCATAGACTCAGAAGTGTCCCTGTTTGCAGATGATGTGAAGTTAATGAGAAGAATTAAATCAGTCGAGGATCACACAGGACTACAAAGAGACCTGGACAGGCTACAAGCCTGGTCCAGTAACTGGCTCCTTGAATTTAACCTGCCAAATGCAAAGGCATGAAGATCGGGGAAGGGCAAAGAAGACCGCAGACAGACAGACAGGTGGCCAAAGACTGCAAACCTCACTCAAGGAAAAAGATCTTGGGGTGAGTATAATACCGAGCACATCTCCTGAGGCACACATCAATCAGATAACTGCTGCAGCATACGGGCGTCTAGCAAACCTAAGAATAGCGTTCCAATACCTCAGTGAGGAATCGTTCAAGACTCTGTACATGTTGCGAACCCCTGAACAACATAATTGGGTTGAATGGTTGACGGACCATTTGGGCACTGCACGTCCAGTATTACTGGGCTGCAGCGCCCGGTGTGACGTCACCATAGTTTATGTCAGGGGGTGGAACCGGGCATAAAGTCAGTATGATCCACGACGACTGAGCAGCGTGGTATCTAGCCTTACTACTCTCCTGTAGTATGATCCACGACTTGTGAGGAACGTGGATCCCAGCTTGATATTCCAACTTGGTCCACGACTGTAGTATGGTTTGAGCTGTGGATGGCATCAGTGATTGTATCCAGCTGCCATACTTGACTCAGTCTCCTTCCAAGCTTTGATGGACGCACCACATTACATTATGGCTCACGTGACTGTCATTGAGTCTTGTGACCCTGTTCAAGAGGAAATTACAGCGATGGCGTCGTAGAGCCAGAAATGAATATGCACAGGTAAGAAGGGAGGCCCAACGACAGTATGAGAATGACATAGCAGCGAAAGCCAAATCTGACTCGAAGCTGTTGTACAGCCACATCAGGAGGAGAACAACAGTCAAGGACCAGGTGATCAGGCTGAGGAAGGAAGGAGGGGAGGTCACAAGAAATGACCGCGAAGTGTGTGAGGAACTCAACATGAGATTCAAAGAGTTGTTCACAGAGGAATAGAAGGGCCTCCAGAAAGGAGGAGAGGTAGGGTACACCATCAAGTGCTGGACACAATACATACAACTGAGGAGGAAGTGAAGAGGCTACTAAGTGAGCTAGATACCTCAAAGGCGATGGGGCCGGATAACATCTCTCCATGGGTTCTGAGAGACGGAGCAGAGGAGCTATGTGTACCCCTAACAACAATCTTCAACACGTCTATCGAAACAGGGCAACTACCTGAGGCATGGAAGACAGCAAATGTAGTTCCAATCTTTAAAATAAGAGACAGGAACGTAGCATTAAACTACAAGCCAGTGTCACTGACATGTATAGTATGCAAGGTCATGGAGAAGATTATCAGGAGAAGAGTGGTGGAGCACCTAGAAAGGAATGAGCTTATCAACGACGGCCAACACGGTTTCAGGGACGGGAAATCCTGTGTCACAAACCTACTGGAGTTCTACGACAGGGTGACAGCAGTAAGACAAGAGAGAGAGGGGTGGGTAGATTGCATATTCCTGGACTGTAAGAAGGCGTTCGACACAGTTCCACACAAGAAATTAGTGTAGAAGCTGGAGGACCAGGCAGGAATAACAGGGAAGGCACTTCAATGGATCAGGGAATACCTGTCAGGAATACAGCAGCGAGTCATGGTACGTGGCGAGGTGTCAGAGTGGGCGCCGGTGACGAGTGGGGTTCCACAGGGGGTCAGTCCTAGGACCGGTGCTGTTTCTGGTATTTGTGAACGACATGACGGAAGGAATAGACTCCGAAGTGTCCCTGTTTGCAGATGATGTGAAGTTGATGAGAAGAATTCAATCGGACGAGGACCAGGCAGAACTACAAAGGGATATGGACAGGCTGCATGCCTGGTCCAGCAATTGGCTCCTGGAGTTCAACCCCACCAAGTGCAAAGTCATGAAGATTGGGGAAGAGCAAAGAAGACCGCAGACGGAGTACAGTCTAGGGGGCCAGAGACTGCAAACCTCAACCAAGAAAAAAGATCTTGGGGTGAGTATAACACCAGGCACGTCTCCTGAGGCGCACATCACCCAAATAACTGCTGCAGCATATGGGCGCCTAGTTAACCTAAGAACAGCATTCCGACATCTTAATAAAGAATCGTTCAGGACCCTGTACACTGTGTTCGTTAGGCCCATACTGGAGTATGCAGCACCAGTTTGGAACCCACATCTAGCCAAGCACGTAAAGAAGCTAGAGAAAGTGCAAAGGTTTGCAACAAGACTAGTCCCGGAGCTAAGGGGTATGTCCTACGAGGAGAGGTTAAGGGAAATCGACCTGACGACACTGGAGGACAGGAGAGATAGGGGGGACATGATAACGACATATAAGATATTGAGAGGAATAGACAAGGTGGACAGAGACAGAATGTTCCAGAGATGGGACACAGCAACAAGGGGACACAGTTGGAAGTTGAAGACTCAAATGAATCACAGGGATGTTAGGAAGTATTTCTTCAGTCATAGAGTGGTCGGGAAATGGAATAGCTTGGGAAGCGATGTAGTGGAGGCAGGTTCCATACACAGCTTTAAGGAGAGGTATGATAAAGCGCATGGAGCAGGGAGCGTGACCCAGCAGCGGCCAGTGAAGAGGCGGGGCCAGGAGCTATGACTCGTCCTCTGCAACCACAACTAGGTGAGTACACACACACACACTCTCGCACACACACACACACACACACACACACACACACACACACACACACACACACACACACACACACACACACACACACACACACACTCGCCTGAGTTAATCAAGAACAAATAAAGGTTTGTTATATTCATTATTTATGGGTATTAAAAGTGGGATTAAGTGAGGAGAGTGTTGATCCGAGGTGAGGGAGGGAGGGAAGGGGAGGGAGCAAGAAGGATGAGCAGGGAGAACGAAGGGAGTAGCAAGTGAACCTACTCCCCAGTATATCGCTACATACACTACACTCACTATACACCCCAGTATACTACATACACTCCCCTACACTCACTATACACCCCAGTATATCACTACATACACTCTCTATACACCCCAGTATACTACATACACTCCCATACACTCACTGTACTCTCCAGTTTATCACTACATACACTCTCTATACACCCCAGTATATCACTACATATACTCACTATACACCACAGTATATCACTACATACACTCACTATACACCCCAGTATACAACTACATACACTCACAATACACCCCAGTATATCACTACATACACTCACTATAAACCCCAGTATACCACTACGTACACTCACAATACACCCCAGTATATCACTACATACACTCACTATACACCCCATATACTACTACATACACTCACAATACACCCCAGTATATCACTACATACACTCACTATACACCCCAGTATACCACTACATACACTCTCTATACACCCCAGTATATCACTACATATACTCACTATACACCACAGTATATCACTACATACACTCACTATACACCCCAGTATACAACTACATACACTCACAATACACCCCAGTATATCACTACATACACTCACTATACACCCCATATACCACTACATACACTCACTATACACCCCAGTATATCACTACATACACTCACTATACACCCCAGTATATCACTACATACACTCACTATACACCCCAGTATACCACTCCCCTACACTCACTCTCCACCCCAGGAGGGAGAGTAGCGTGGAATATTATATACACTTCTGGTAGGTTACCTTCCTGCAACTAAAATGTTAAATGCAATGAATTCTTAATTTTTGAGAGGGGAGGAGGGGTGCTTACATAGCTGTGGGGAGGGGAGGTGCTTACATAGCTGTGGGGAGGGGAGGTGCTTACATAGCTGGGGGAGGTGCTTACATAGCTGGGGGAGGTGCTTACATAGCTGTGGGGAGGGAGGTGCTTACATAGCTGTGGGAGGGTACGTGCTTACATAGCTGAGGGAGGGAGGTGCTTACATAGCTGTGGGGAGGGGAGGTGCTTACATAGCTGTGGGGAGGGGAGGTGCTTACATAGCTGAGGGAGGGGAGGTGCTTACATAGCTGTGGGGAAGAGGGTGCTTACATATCTGTGGGGTGGGGTGCTTACATATCTGTGGGGTGGGGTGCTTACATATCTGTGGGGTGGGGTGCTTACATATCTGTGGGTTGGGGTGCTTACATATCTGTGGGGTGGGGTGCTTACATAGTAGTGGGTAGAAGGGGTGTTTACATAGCTGTGGGGAGGAAAGGTGCTTACATAGCTGTGGGGAGGAAGGGTGCTTACATAGCTGTGGGGAGGGGAGGTGCTTACATAACTGTGGGGAGGGGAGGTGCTTACATAGCTGTGGGAGAGGGTGCTTACATAGCTGTGGGGAGGAGGGGGTGCTTACATAACTGTGGGGAGAGGGTGCTTACATAGCTGTAGGGAGGAGGGGTGCTTACATAACTGTGGGGAGGAGAGGTGCTTACATAACTGTGGGGAGGAGAGGTGTTTATACAGCTATGGGTAGGGGAGGTGTTTATGCATCTGTGGGGAGGGGAGGTGCTTATACATCTGTGGGGAGGAGGGGGTGCTTACATAACTGCCGGGAGGGGAGCTATTTACATAGCTGTGGGAAGGGGAGGCGCTTACATAGCTGTGGGGAGAAGGGGGTGCTTACATTGCTGTGGGGAGAGGAGGTGCTTACACAGCTGTGGGGAGAAGGGGTGCTTACATAGCTGTGGGAAGGAGAGGGTGCTTACATAACTGTAGGAAGGAGAGGTGTTTACATATCTATGGAGAGTTGAGGTGTTTACATAGTTGTTTGGAGGGAGTGCTTACATAGCTGTGGGTAGGGGAAGTGCTTATGCAGCTGTGGGGAGGAGAGGTGTGCTTACTTAACTGTGGGGAGGAGAAGGGTGCTTACATAACTGTGGGGAGGAGAAGGGTGCTTACATAACTGTGGGGAGGGGAGGTATTTACATAGCTGTGGGGAGGGGAGGTGTTCACATAGTTGTGGGGAGAGGAGTTGTTTACATAGCTGTGGGGAGAAGGGGTGTTTACTTAGCTGTGGTTAGCGGAGATATTTGCATAGCTGTTGGGAGAAGGGGTGTTTACTTAGCTGTGGCCAGGGGAGGTGTTTACATAGCTGTGGGGAGGGGAGGTGTTTACAGAGTTGGGGAGGAGGGGGTGAATTAATAAGTTTTCTCCCCGAATAATGTGTTTTGACAGCATTATGTGACATTATGCGGTACGATAATTTCTCCTCGACGCCTGGGGGGTGCTGCTGCTCCCCCGAGGGACTCAACGTCTCAAAACGCCTCAAAAAAATATAATTTCCAGAAAATAGCAAAAAAAATTCCCTACTTTTCGCCTATTAATATCTTTCACCCCCCCCCCCCTCCCATTACGAAACCAAAACGTTTCGTTATGGACACGTTTCGCCATCCATTGGTTCTTATAAATCGGTGGACTGACGATGCCACAGGCTTGATGTTTCTTTCGTCTTCCTCTTCATGACGTTTCGCTCATCTACACCTTCGTGACGCTTCGCTCATCAATACCTTCACGATGTTTCACTCATCTACCTTCAAACATTAATGTGAAAATGATTCAGTAAATAATACTTTAACTACTACTACTACTACTACTACTACTACTACTACTAATAATAATAATAATAATAATAATAATAATAATAATAATAATAATAATAGTAATAATAATAATAATAATAATAATAATAACAATAATAATAATAATAACAATAATAATAATAATAATAATAATAGTAATAATAACAATAATAATAATAATACAACAACAACAACAACAACAACAACAACAACAACAACAACAACAACAACAACAACAATAATAATAATAATAATAATAATAATAATAATAATAGGTAATATTTAAAGAGTGAAAACTATGAGAGTAATATAGCATTTTTTACAGAAACTGTTGATATTATTAATGGGACGGACACTGATATTTGGTGTATATTAATGGGAAGGACACTGATATTTGGTGTATATTAATGGGGCGGACACTGATATTTGGTGTATATTAATGGGACGGACACTGATATTTGGCGTATATTAATGGGAAGGACACTGATATTTGGTGTATATTAATGGGGCGGACACTGATATTTGGTGTATATTAATGGGAAGGACACTGATATTTGGTGTATATTAATGGGACGAACACTGATATTTGGTGTATATTAATGGGACGGACACTGATATTTGGTGTATAATAATGGGACGGACACTGATATTTGGTGTATATTAATGGGACGGACACTGATATTTGGTGTATATTAATGGGACAGACACTGATATTTGGTGTATAATAATGGGACGGACACTGATATTTGGTGTATATTAATGGGAAGGACACTGATATTTGGTGTATATTAATGGGAAGGACACTGATATTTGGTGTATATTAATGGAAGGACACTGATATTTGGTGTATATTAATGGGAAGGACACTGATATTTGGTATATATTAATGGGACGGACACTGATATTTGTTGTATATTAATGGGACTGACACTGATATTTGGTGTATATTAATGGGACGGACACTGATATTTGGTGTATATTAATGGGACGGACACTGATATTTGGTGTATATTAATGGGACGGACACTGATATTTGGTGTATATTAATGTGACGGACACTGATATTTGGTGTATATTAATGGGAAGGACACTGATATTTGGTGTATATTAATGGGAAGGACGCAACTGATGATCGTCAACAAGGACACTGGTATTTGGTTGGTGATTGATGAGTTGCAGTGGCAAGTCACAGGTTCAGTTTGTTCCTCTGTTTTCGTAGTTAGAACAGCAGTGGCATGGCTAAGACCGGCTTCAGCTACGCATGAACTCGGGAAAGCAAGTGAAAATGGCTCAACCATTTTGACCCCCCAGCCATTTACTGACAACCCTTTTGACCCCCCAGCCATTTACTGACCACCCTTTTGACCCCCCAGCCATTTACTGACCACCCTTTTGACCCCCCAGCCATTTACTGACCACCCTTTTGACCCCCCAGCCATTTACTGACCACCCTTTTGACCACCCAGCCATTTACTGACCACACTTTTGACCCCCCAGCCATTTACTGACCACCCTTTTGACCCTCAGCCCTTTACTGACCCCCTCCCCTTTTGACCCCCCAGCCATTTATCGACCCCTTCGATAGTCCCATCAACCCTTAGGTGTCTATATTGACCACTTTGAGGAACCCTGATTGTATAAACTGTAAGCGGTTGTATGTATGATGAACCTGTCTATAATGTGTATAATATATGTGATATACAGTGGGGTAAAATAACTTTCTAGCCAGACGTACGTCTGGCTGTGATGTTTCCTGCGAGCGGAACATCGTACGCCTGGCGGTGATGTTTGCTGAGATGGAGGGGGATGGAGGGAAGGAACTTCGTATGTTTGGCTGTGATGTTTGCTGCGAGGGGAACATCGTACGCCTGGCTGTGATGTTTGCTGCGTAGGAGGGAGGATGGAGGGAGGGGACCTAGTATGTCTGGTTGTGATGTTTGCTGCGAGGGAAACATCGTACGCCTGGCGGTAATGTTTTTGATGCGAGGGGACATCGTACGCCTGGCTGTGATGCTTGCTGCGAGGAAGGGAGGGAGGGGACATCGTACGCCTGGCGGGGGAGATCTGATCACTGCCATCATCACCTCAGTCATCAGAGAATCTCTTTGATCATCGTACACAGAGTAGCACACCAGCCTCACTCCACACCCGATCATTCCCACCCTTATTTTAGGTGTAAATTAAGAGGGATTAGGGCGTAGGTGGTGAGCTGTGGGTTAGGCTTCTGGTGCTATGTTAACAGAGGAGGGTGAAGGTGCCAGCCTGGCACCAGCCAGTCCTTTGAACACTGCCAGATAAATTTTAACGTTGTTGGCTATAATATGACGCTAATGGCATCCAGTGCCTTCCTGTGTGCTGTCAGCACTCTTAAGAACCACGAAACCTATATACTAAGAAAAGGTATATATATATATATATATATATATATATATATATATATAAAATCCTACTAATTTCTGCAACATTGCAAACTCCTGATGATGTGCAACACGAAAGGCCTGGAGGTATCTTTCAAGTGTAAATGTTGTGACATGATGCTATACAATGATCTGTTTATTAATGCATGAGTATTGTTCATTGTGGGAATTAAAATACGTTTTAAAAAATATCATTGTTGTTCTCGGGAATTTTTAATTATTTATTTATTGGTAAATGGATAAAAAAATGTATTGGAAATTACTTAGTTTTTATTTTTTTAAAGTGAAGATTTTTGGGGTTAAAAATAATGTAAATTGTGATGAGATACATTCATTTTATTTCTCACTCGTCCTCTCTTTCACGCACATAAACACATTCTTCTCTCTCTCTCTCTCTCTCTCTCTCTCTCTCACGCACATAAACACATTATCTCTCTCTCTCCTTAGAGTGTATGTGTGTGTGTGTAGAGAGAGAGAGAGAGAGAGAGAGAGAGAGAGAGAGAGAGAGATAGGGATGCCTCACCACAATAAGTAAACAGTATTCCATCACAACAGTTGACACAAGGAAGGTGGCAACGATATTAGAGGATTGACAGAAGGAGAATTGCTTGAAGGGCCACCAAGGATAGAGGGATTAGCTGCCAGATTGATGTGCCAGTGTGTTTTGAGGGGGATGGGGAGTAGATGGGATTGATGTGAAAGAGGAGAGAGAGAGAGAGAGAGAGAGAGAGAGAGAGAGAGAGAGAGAGAGAGAGAGATAAAGGATGCAGATACGGCGAAAGTGACGCAATAAGAGAGAGAGAGAGAGGGAGAGAGAAAGAGGGAGAGAGAGAGAGAGAGAGATAGAGAGAGACATGACAGGTAATAACGAAGACAGAGAGTTGTGTAGTGAAAGTTGCAGCAATAGGTACGTGTTGACAGATAGAAAGATAGACAGGCACTGACGAACTGGAAGACAGACACAGATAGACTCTAAGAAGATACAGACAGACTGGAAGACAGACACAGCCAGGTTGTGATGGTGGTTGGAAGTGATGGTTCACTGGGAAGGTGGTGGTGGTGGTGGTAGTAGTGGTGGTAGTTGTGGTGGTGGTTATGGTAGTAGTGGTGGTAGTTGTGGTGGTGGTGATGGTAGTAGTGGTGGTAGTTGTGGTGGTGGTGATGGTGGTAGTGGTGGTAGTCTTAGTAGTGGTAGTAGTGGTGTTAGTGGTAGTGGTAGTAGTAATGGTGGTGGTAGTGGTCGACAAAGGTAGTCTTAATTCTGGTCACGTCCAGCCCTCACTGTAACACCTTGTTAGTCCAGTAGTACCAGGCTGCCGTCTACCCCTCCCTCCCCCCCAGGTACCTCTTCTTCCTCCTCCTCCCAGGTACCTCTTCCTCCTCGTCCTCCCAGGTACCTCTTCCTCCTCGTCCTCCAGTACTGTCACTCCCGATTCAACCAGATCTCTCCCTCCAAGTAACTCCCTCAATTTCACTCCACATATAAATTCTCTTCTCATCGTAAATCTTAAATGTATAACCAAATCACTTGATATATATATATATATATATATATATATATATATATATATATATATATATATATATATATATATATATATATATATATATATATATATATATATATATATATATATATATATATATCGTAAATTTTGAAATTCCAAGTGATTTAGTTATACATTTAGATTTTGATAGAGTTTTAATCTAACAGTGTAATTAGTTATCTAAGTAACTAGCTAACTAATTGTTTTGTGGCTAAAATATTCCATTACCGGAAAGCCTCTAACACTGTTTTCTCCCCTCCCATTAACTCCCCCTTTCCCCTAACCTACACTGACACCAGCTGTAACCAGTGTGTACACTGACACCAGCTGTAACCAGTGGTACACTGACACTAGCTGTAACCAGTGTGTACACTGACACTAGCTGTAACCAGTGTTTTTTTTTTTTTTTTTTTTTTTATCTACCCCCTTCGTACCTGGTGTTGCAGATAAATGAACTCTGCACTGTACTGCGTCAGGCTGGCACCAGGTGTACAGCTGACACTAGCTGCAGTTGATCACTGCCCACTGTAACCAGTGTGTAGCACTTATCTCTAACCAGTGTGTACACTGACACCAGCTGTAACCAGTGTGTACACTGACACCAGCTGTAACCAGTGTGTACACTGACACTAGCTGTAACCAGTGTGTACACTGACACCACCTGTAACCAGTGTGTACACTGACACCACCTGTAACCAGTGTGTACACTGACACTAGCTGTAACCAGTGTGTACACTGACACAGCTGAACCAGTGTGTACACTGACACCAGCTGTAACCAGTGTGTACACTGACACCAGCTGTAACCAGTGTGTACACTGACACTAGCTGTAACCAGTGTGTACACTGACACCAGCTGTAACCAGTGTGTACACTGACACAGCTGTAACCAGTGTGTACACTGACACCAGCTGTAACCAGTGTGTACACTGACACCAGCTGTAACCAGTGTGTACACTGACACCAGCTGTAACCAGGGGTACCTGACCAGCTTTAAACCATGTGTACACTGACACCAGCTGTAACCAGTGTGTACACTGACACTAGCTGTAACCAGTGTGTACACTGACACCAGCTGTAACCAGTGTGTACACTGACACTAGCTGTAACCAGTGTGTACACTGACACCAGCTGTAACCAGTGTGTACACTGACACCAGCTGTAACCAGTGTGTACACTGACACCAGCTGTAACCAGGTGTACACTGACACCAGCTGTAACCAGTGTGTACACTGACACCAGCTGTAACCAGTGTGTACACTGACACCAGCTGTAACCAGTGTGTACACTGACACCAGCTGTAACCAGTGTGTACACTGACACCAGCTGTAACCAGTGTGTACACTGACACTAGCTGTAACCAGTGTGTACACTGACACCAGCTGTAACCAGTGTGTACACTGACACCAGCTGTAACCAGTGTGTACACTGACACTATATAAATATATATATATATATATATATATATATATATATATATATATATATATATATATATAAGAGAGAAGAGAGAGAGAGAGAGAGAGAGAGAGATTAAAGAAAATCCCACAATATTACACAAGTCGAAGTAACAGTTCTCTAACACTCTTAATTACAATAATATCAATACCAATTAATTTAGAACAAATGCAAGGCAGCCATAACAATAATTGTTTAATTAAGTTTTTTTGGTGGCTAAAAAGGTGATTTTTCTTACAGTGTATTTTTGTATTTTAGTTATTTATTAAAAACATTATATATATATATATATATATATATATATATATATATATATATATATATATATATATATATATATATATATATATATATATATATATATATATATATATATATATATATATATATATATATATCAGGCTGGAGCTGCTACCATCTGTAGCTCGTAAGTCTAGCCCTTCCCGTTAGGGAAGGTGGCAACCAGAGAGGCCTAGCATCTATCTACCTCCATGCCTCGTGCTGGTGGGGAATGTGGCTAGGCCTGGGTCCAGTTGGTCCCGCCGATGAGGGGTACCCCCTTGCTTAATTCCTACTCTCTCTTGTACATTATTATAATATGAAGTTCATTTTAACACGAAAGAAATTATGATATAGAATAATTGTAAAAATAAAAGTTAAAAAAAAAATGTCAATTAGTAAATAGGTAAATAATCAGACATTTATTAAATATTTGTATAACATTTTCCAAGCGGTGAATTTTGGGCGTCAATGTTTGCCTCTTATCAGTAAGTAAGCGACCACTGGTTCACCACTACCGAAACCGGTTCTATTCTCTGGCGATACTTTTAGAATTTAACCACAATATCGACTTTAAGAGTTTTTTGCCTGTGAGGTTCTGTTTACGTGTAATTACCTAGGTTTTGTTTGTGGGGGTTGAGTGCAGGTTCCTGGGCCGTTTTTTTTTTTTTTTTTTGCTGTTGTTGGGTTGGCCTCAATTATTTGCTGATTTATTCGGTACCCGTTTTTCTTGTCTCTCTATGGCTGCTTCGTTCTAACCCGCGTCCCTGTCAACTTAACCCGCGTCCCTGTCAACTTAACCCGCGTCCCTGTCAACTTTACCCGAGTCCCTGTCAACTTTACCCGGGTCCCTGTCAACTTTACCCGCGTCCCTGTCAACTTTACCCGCGTCCCTGTCAACTTAACCCGCGTCCCTGTCAACTTTACCCGCGTCCCTGTCAACTTTACCCGCGTCCCTGTCAACTTTACCCGCGTCCCTGTCAACTTAACCCGCGTCCCTGTCAACTTAACCCGCGTCCCTGTCAACTTAACCCGCGTCCCTGTCAACTTAACCTGCGTCCCTATGAACTTAACCCGCGTCCCTGTCAACTTAACCTGCGTCCCTATCAACTTAACCTGCGTCCCTATGAACTTAACCCGCGTCCCTGTCAACTTAACCCGCGTCCCTATCAACTTAACCCGCGTCCTTATCAACTTAATCCGTGTCTATGTCAACTTAATCCGTGTCCCTAAGTATCTGGTATGTTGTGATTAAGTTTCCTTTGCTTCTATCGTTTTTTTAAGTGATGTGAAATCTATTTTTTTTTACCTTATCCTTGCTCTGGTAGGTCTGAGACCAGCCCAGGCAGTGCCAAGACCAGCCCAGGCAGTGCCAAGACCAGCCCAGGCAGTGCCAAGACCAGCCCTGGTAGGTCTGAAACCAGCTGCTAGACCTATTTTAGCATTTCCCGTTTGTGTATATCTTTTTTTATCATGTTTGGGGGTTACTTTAGTATCACGTAAAGAGGGTTTCTAGTTTGACCGTAAGTTAATTTGCGTTATTTCATTACTGCTGAATGACCGCTGTTCTTATGTATTTCCCATACGGTTAGTCTCTCTCTCTCTCTCTCTCTCTCTCTCTCTCTCTCTCTCTCTCTCTCTCTCTCTCTCTCTCTCTCTCTCTCTCTCTCTCTCTCTCTCTCTCTCTCATTGCAGCCACTACCATATCTTCATATACATTATCTGCAGTGTTGTCCCAGCTGGGGTTCTCACAGGTCCAGCAGTGCAGCTGGTTCAGGTGGTGAAGCAGTGTGAGTCTGCCAGTCAGTACCTGGCTCTAGTGAAGGCTGGGGCCAGACACGCCTAGTATACCAGCCAGGTGGCCGGGTAGGACTCGCTCTGCTAGTTCTTTCAATACCACCTAGGAAGAGGGGAAAGCCAGCAAGGCTTGTGGCAAAAGAAACTACTTTCCCTACTTTCTGCTATCACTACTGCTACTACCAATAGTACTTCCACTACCAGTATTACTACTGCCATTACTTCTTTGTCTTCCTCTCTTTCTTCCGTCCCTGTTCCCCTCGCTCATGTACAATATGTTTCAAACC